>CM055821.1:12983815-13000510 GCA_029582265.1 Zoroaster sp. YZ-2022 | reverse complement strand
TAATAATAATAATATAATAATAATAAACCGCACGTATCCACCAACGAATTGGTGAATTGCTCAAGGCGCATTATATTATTACCCTTTCTCATAAAACTCATAAATCATTCCTAAAACCATCTCAGCTCCCCTGGGGGAGTATACAGCTCAGTACTGTCATTACAGCGCATATGGGGCTAATCAACCAACTCTGCCCTCACAGGTACCGGCATTTAACCCTGGGTGGAGAAGCAATTATGGTTAAGTGTCTTTGCTCAAGGACACAAGTGTCATCTGGCCGGCAGATTCGAACCCACATTCTGCTGCTAACACCAGAACTTGAGTCCGGTAAGCTAGACCGCTCGGCCACGACACTCCAGGGAATAGAGAATTCAAGATCCCAGGGAATATGTGATGGAGTGTCTAAGGGAATGTGAGAACCAAGGGAATGTGAGAACCAAGGGAATATGAGAACCATGGGAATTCAGCATCTTCTTCTGATTAATCTGCCACCTGCTCAGGAATATATGAACTCAGCTCATGCTTCTTGTTCCTCTTGGGCAGTGTTTAAATTACAAAAAAACACAAACCCACACACAAGATAGTTGGGAATGTATTGTGTCCAAAATATAAGAACAAGTGTCAGCAACATTAGCCCTGACTTATAATCGGCCCACCATATTATGCTCTGACGTAGATTTCTACAGACTGTGTGTTTCGGAATACAGTGGCTTTGTTAAGAAACGGCTTATGTTTTCTCAAAAACAGATATTTAAACACATTAAAAGAAAATGCAGCTTCACGTTGGGGTGTGAGGAGGTGGGGGGGCGGTCAGAACCTCAGACTCCCCTGCGGATCAGCCCCTCTTGGAGCCTACAGCCTGAGACTAGGCAGTGGCTGGTATCCTGGTTTTATTAAGAACATTAATTTAGAAGAATCGACACATTTGACCTTTTTCATATAAAATGTACTACTACGAACACATTATGTCAAATGCTTTATTACGTGGAAACGTGCAATCCGACCTCGTCTGCTAATCTTATTTGTTTGTATGTTGGCTTATTTTTATTATTCAGATTGCCGTCATCCTCTTGGGATGGACAGTAAGGCTATACCTGACAGCAGTTTGTCTGTCTCGTCTGCCTACTCAAGTTACCCAAAGGAACATTCTCGGCTCAATTCTGCTGGTAATCCTTAAATTTTATAACCTTTTTCTTCTAAATATCTTCTCTATTCATTTGTAAAGAAAAGTCAAAACCCCAGTCCCCATGACAGTTTAGACATTGTGAATAGCTTATAAATGGTCACGTGGGCATCTTTGAAGTTATTATTTACATATTGTCACGTCAAATTAACTTACCATAGATAATATAGGTTTTCTCGGCCAATTTCAAAACTGCTTTGTTCATTTTCGTTAAAGAACATTCAAATTCACTCCATGTTTACTGATCTGATCAAATTAGGGTTTATTTTTTATATTGTTCAAATTCATTTCCAAGTAGTCATTATTTCATTCCTGTCATTCACAACTGCGTTTAGTTCATTCTATTTCGGCATTCATGACTTCAATTATCTCATCTTTTCGTGGTCAATGCAGTCAAATTATTGATCAATCATCGATGTGCAAAGGATTTTGTAGAAGTTTGATATTTTCACTTTTGTTTATGGTCAATCAATTTTAACTTAAGAGTATTCAAATGCGCCCTTGGTAAACTTTAGTGATTTTCCCGATGAATTTTGTTGTTGCAAGTTATGAAAGTCACTAAGGCCTATCTTTTTCAAAACTTCTTCATTTGTGTCGCTATCCATTTTTTTAATTGTTTTTATTTTTTATATTCCATTCTCAAACAATTGCAAGTACCAAACAAGAATCTTGTCACACGATGGGTCAGAATTTCCCATCGGGTGCCAACACAGCAAATGAATCTACACAAGAAATTACCATTTTAACCAAACATTGAAGACCACCACTTGCAATATAAAATAACGATTTAATTAATAAATACAAATTACTAATGTTTTTGTTTTACCCTAATTTCAATAAACAAAAATAATTATCCCATCACCACAAAAAATAAAAAAGCCAGCCTATGTAATTTCATTTGAAGGTTCCTGATGGAGGGTACAATAATAATAATAATAATAATGTATAGATTTATATAGCGCACGTATCCACCAACTAAGTGGCGCTCAAGGCGCATTATATTATTATCCCTGCTCATAAGGCTCATAAGGCTCATAAATCATTCCTGAAACCATCTCAGCTCCCTGGGGAGTATACAGCTCAATTGCTGCCATTTCTAGCGCATATAGAGCAAACCATCTCTGCCTTCACAGGTACCCATTTAACCCCTGCGGTGGAAGAAGCAATTATGGTTAAGTGTCTTGCTCAAGGACACAGGTGTCACGGCCGGGGCTCGAACCCACACTCTGCTGCTGGCAACACCAGAACTTGAGTTCAATGCGCTAGACCGCACGACAATCCACTTTACGTGCATTATACAACACACGGGACCTACGGCTTTACGTCCCATCCGAAGGACGAAGCAATTATGGTTAAGTACCTTGCTCAAGGACACAAGTGTCACGACCGGGGCTCGAACCCACACCCTGCTGCTGGCAACACCAGAACTTGAGTTCGGTGCGCTAGACCGCTCGGCCACGACACTCCACAATGCCCTTTTAGCTGGTGGTAGTTACTTTTTCGGTGCAGATTTGCGTACACGGCGATGTCCACCTGGATGGTTAAATCTCAAAGAATATGGTACTTCTTTCTTGCGGGAATCTCAATCCGTTAATGACTCGCTCTGCTAACTCCACTAAGGAGTGGGTGTCCACACAGGACGACTTGTTTCACACAGGATTGTTTAGGGATAGAGCCACTCAGGCATCTGTTCTACACGTTGTAGGTTTGTCTGTCCCAACCGGGAAACCCTTTCAAACAAAGAAAATTACATTTTTACATCATTATTCTCCTAATAACCAGGGAGTTTGTATCCCCATTCCCTATCAGTATTTCTTAAGGATTTCAACAATCTACAATTTTGACACAGAAATTCCCCTATGTCCCAATCTTAATTAACCCTTTAAATACTACAACTTTATCATTCTAAAAATATAATAACTTACAGTTATATGAACTGGCTTGGTCCTACATGGAAAATAAGGTATAGTGGGCCACACCCAAGGCATGTAACAAGACCCTATACCAGCAGTGATATATTTGAATACATTTTGCCCAACGCCGACGTGTGTATAGCACTGTATACTTTTTGAAAAAAACTATAAATATCGCGGCACCCGCTGCTATATAGGATTCTAGCCAGCCAATCATCATCGGGCAAGCTCGGTGGTCGAGAGGTGGTCACAGACACTCGGAAAGCACTGAGTATAAAGTGCTATACACTCGTCTTTGTTAGGGCAAAATTTTAATCAATTATTGTTTAACACCCAACGCAAGAATTAAACAAAACCCAGTAAGCAGTGATATAGTTACATGTTTGCTCACACAGAGCTGGAGAGTGATTCCCTCTCTACAAAAAAAAACTTACTAAGGCGTATAATCCATCAATTTCAATCAAAAAAATTAATAATTTTTTTGTGAGTAGGTTGTTTCATTTCTGTCATTTGTTTTCCTTTCGAATGCTTGTTTCCTAAGAATTCAATTATGTTAATTGTGCAAATTATTGATTACATTATTGATCATACACCTCTAACATATACCAAATTAAAGATGATGATGTATTCTTTCCAGCCACATAGAAATCTTAATTTTTCAAATTTGCGATTTGTGACTCATTTTCACAGACCGGGTCACATATATTACATCCCTCATTTTCTTTTGGGACAGATGGACATTGCCCAAAAAATATTTAGGACAGGGAGGGGGAAGGGGTAACGGCCATTATCTTCTCTTCTAAAAACAAACTGTAATACATAATTACATAATTGTATTAAAGAAATCTCGTGCTCATAATCAGTTGGAACATGGGAGCAATTGTATTCAATTGGAGATAATTGTGTCCGAATGGTACTTTCAAAAAATGGAATTGTTCCAATTATTCAAATGCACTGTTTTCCCAATGTTAGTTAGACTAAATTTGTCGTTAAGTCAGTCAGTCGTTATAATCTGGATGGCACATGCATAATCGCATAATCGCAATCGTTAAATATTTTCGTCGTTAACATTTAATTTAAAGAACATAAAATAGTTATAGCCTAATTAGAACGTTGCTACGACTGTTACACGATGTATACAGAAACAATTTGATTATTCATGAAACGATCGACTACCGTGTAAATTAAGCGTGCCATTGCTGCATGCTACGCGATATGCATGTGCCACTCACTTAAAACGACACCAATTGTAATCCAGACTACCAGATTATAATCTGTGCTTGTTAATAGCAAGATGAAATTGATCCTTTTGAGACGTTATCTACTGACACAAATTTGGAGTATCGGGTGTCAGAAAGGCAGATCTGTAAACGTACATTTGTTTTCCCCAGTCGACCTTAGGCTTACCTGAATTTGAGACAAAAAAGAGCACTGAGAAAGTGACTTTTTACAATATTTACAGTGAGATTAGAGAATAAAACGTTGTTTAGTTTGCTGATGATATAACCTCTCTAAAATGGGTAAAGGTAAGTTATTAATATTTGCCGAGAACTCTTCTATAACAAGAAAATACTAATAATGTATTCAGATGGTTCGTATTTATCCCAACTTTCAAATTCTTTCTTCGGAGAAAATTGGAAATTATTTGACTACTTTTACTTAAACGATGTTCACGGTTTATTCAACGTGAATACACGGATGATAATGTTCCGCTTTTAAGTGTAAACTTCAGGTTAATTTCACTACACCACTGTTGTGAACACAATAGAAGATTGCATTGATACCATTGGTGTAATTTTAACACCTAAGTTTTATTCCAGTGAGTATATATGTAGTTTGAATAAACTACATCCTTTGATCCTTTGTTATTTCTAATATATGATGGTGGAGAATATATTTTGGCCAAGTGGCATGGTTATCAGACCCATAGATTGATTGGTCTGTAAACGTGGCGCGTGTTGATTTTATTTTTCTCAAAAAGTTTAAATCAAATTCGACATAAAGTTATAGTTATACAAAAAATGTGTATATTGTTGTTTATTTATTCCAATAAATTCAGCATAGCATATAGGAACTGTTCTCTTTGTCATTTCTTGAAAGGATTATATCTGGTAAATATTTATAAATGCATCCATACTTTATAGGAATGACGAGAGACGTGTAGAAACCAACCTGTGAAAGTTTCAACTCATTGCTTTGTGTCGTTATTGGGAAAATAGTGAAAATTCATATATTTGTTTGTATGCATTCTAATGGGGAATGGATCACGGCCCGTGATTGTTTGAATTTATATTCAGAAATTGTAACTTAACAATAAACCTATACATAATAAGTCATTGAATTAAGAAATTTTCTCAAAATCGAGATCCTATCATCATGTTTAGTTGTCCAAATTAGGTAAAATAAATTCAAACAAATATGACAGATCAGAAGGTAAATTAACATTTTACCCTGACTTATTTTTAACAAGATGTGAGACTGAGGGAACTGTCTTTGAATCAAAATATACAGTAAACATCCAACATGTGAAAGGTACTGCTTATAACGTTGTGTCGTTATACGAGTAATTAGCTGAAAATGCATTAGGATTTTGTGTATACATTTGAATTTGAAATAAAAGATGAAATGATGAATGAAAAATATTTAAAAATGAAGTTATAAAGAAACATAAAAGGGACATAACAAAACTAGGTACTTTATAATTTCCAAATATCTTAGCATGAGTTTTATGCCATGAGTGTGAGGAAATTAGTTACAAAAAAGGCTTTGCAAATATTAGCTTTTTCAAAAGTTATTAATACTTTTATGTAAATGCTTTGGTAACTAACGTTACAATAACTGACGTTACACTGTTTACAGCAGAGGGCAGGTCACATGGAAAACATGTTGGTGCAGTGATTGTGAAAAACACTTGATTTGATTCATCTCATCTTAATTTGACTGTAGTGTTGAATTGCTATCATGTCATCCTGACCATGATATCTTCATTACAACATTTTAGTCCTGGTTTCAGGACTAATTTGTCCTAATTTGTGTGGAATTACCAGGTTGTAACTGGTTGTAACTGATTTTAACTGGTTCTAACTTGTTGTCACTTCATCAAGACCTCTGGACTTCAATAGGTATACATCAGCCTCATATCAAACTCCCTGATGGCATAGTTAATTAAGTGAAAACTGTGTACGCTCATCAATTGCAAAATACTGTAAATGCAACGCACTTTTGTTGCCCTGTCCATCAGGGTTGATTAAAACTAAATAATAAAAATGCGCCCTCAACAGTTCAAGTATAGAATGGATAGTAAGACAGCCCATGTTTCAATGTAGAAATAATGCGCTATTTTAATTTACATATTCACCCAAAATACGAACATTAATGACAAACAGGGCGGCGGGGCCAGAAGGGGTCAGGGGGATCCTGACACCATCCTTTCGGCTGCTAAAACAAACTGATTCATGAAAAGACCACCAGATGTGTATGGGTCCTATTACATACCTAACCCCAATTTTAACAAGAAAGTTGCCACTGATAAGGCATAAATGAATATATAACCCGGTATGAGAAAACCGGAAGCTTCATATAAGTGGGTGCTTAAAAATGTTTGTAAATTACAGGGATAATTATTAATCATGGCTGCACTGCTCATACCAAATGCGGAAGCACACAAGAACCTTCGCAAATACATAAAAATGTCCACTATAGGATACAATTCAGTGTAGGCCTATTTAAATATTTTTTCCATACACAATTTTCGAAGCAGCTAGGCCTATTATTTCGATCGACAAAGCTGCACTATTTTGTAGCGGATGTGCAAACTTCGCATGCAATAAACATGCTTGCGCACCACGGCCGGAAACTACATAGATATCATGGTGTAGGGTCAGCGCGCTAGGCATATTTTGTCATCTGGTGATCCTCGTCCGGCATAGGCTGAACGCAACGATGACGGAATTATTTTGAAAGACCAGCCAACAAAGTGAGCTCACGGCGTGGGTTCTGGGGCCCGTTTATAAAATGTAATTCTATTGAGTCCGTTTTGGAAAATGATTTCTTGATCTTAACTACAAAATTAGTCTCCAAAGTAAATATTGAATTGACAGTGTTACATGAGCATATGTGGGAAAACACTTGGTTGAAATCCATCGTGAACATTAGAGAATGGAATCAGGCGAGAGAAAAGTATGAATCCACAACTGCGTGGAGTCCAGGGCCCACCCAAGGGCTCAGGAAGCTCTAGTGTTCTAGATGCATAATGTGATGCAATCTAATGCATATTACCAAATATGGAGAATTATAAAGTATTTTTATTTTGGTCAGTTATTTTTGTTATGAACGGTTGAAAATCTATGCAGATATTTGGCATCATTTTAAAACAAGGCTGTTAAAATGATTGGATGTATTATTGCATTGGTAATCACATCAAGAATCATTAGGGCATGGGATTAAAACCCATATTCTCTCGTACGAGTATTCGTACGAGTACGAAACATCATTAGGTACCATTATTCGTACGAGTACGGGTATTCGTACGAGTAGCAGTATTCGTACGAGTACCAGTATTCGTACGAGTATGAGTACGAGTATGAGTACCAGTATTCATATGAGTATTCGTACGAGTACGAGTATTCATACGAGTACGAGTATTCGTACAAGTACGAGTATTCTTTCAAGTAGAAGTTATATTTACATGGAATTTTAATATGCACCATGTCCGTCATATCCACCATTTCATTATCTGTTATGTTTATTATAGGTATGAGAAAACATCGCTGCCAGTAGTTTTACTTGTATCAACACAGCAATGATAATATGTCCTTATCATGTGGGATATTATTTCAGTCACTGAGATAATCTAAAACTAGCACTCCGATTCCATACCCTGTTGATCGTGACCATTGTCCTCTTAAAGGAAAAGTACAACATTGGTTATAATACACGTATATTGGCAAAACAGCTGTTATCGGTAATATTTACTTACATTGAATCAAGATCGTTTAATAATATTATGTTAAAGTTTGAGCTCAAAGGGGAGACTAAGTCATGAGAAACGTGTGAGAAAAACCCTTCATAATTCTTTAGAAAAACAATAGTAAATGTGTATAGTTTTGTTTTTCTTCAGTTTTCTTAAAAATAAAAACACAATAAGCAGAATAATTGTTTAACTGCGTCACATCCAGTTAGCTGTAGGTAATAATTTGGTAATTTTGCAATCAAGTAATAACCAATGATGTACCTTCCCTTTAACATCCTATCCAAACATTCCTGTGAACTCTTTTTAATTCCTACAGTGCCCTAGCATCTTTTGGTCAACTCAAGTATACAGGAGCTCCATCAACATCAAAGTCAGTTGCACAAGATCAACAAGTGGAGTTAGAGCAACATATGGACATGACATCACATAATAAGAGCCTGTAAACACCCCTACATGTATATGTACACTTGGGTCTCCCTTTAAAATAATAAATATAACGTTTATATCAAAATTTAGTTTTTTTTTCTCTAGTCTGAATTTGCACATGCTGATTTCATGTAGCCTTATAATCAGTTTCTAAGCAATATTAAGAAATTATACTTTTGTGTATTCAGTAACTCTTGTGCAATTTAAAGAAAGACAAAAAGTAGGGCCTAACATCCTTCTGTGGTGTGTGTTTGTGTGTGTGTGTGTGTGTGTGTGTGTGTGAATGATAAGTGTATCCTCAATTTAACCTAAATGACGCACCTAAGGTTATATAATCAACTGGACGGTAACTTACAAATGAAATTAGCAGTTTGGTGTTTCACTTTGTTTCAGTGAAGGATTCTCTTGTAAAATGCTGAATTTCAATGCATGATCATACGCGTGGACGCCTTGAGCGCCGTTTTTTGAGACCCACAGAATTGTGGCCATCAGGAAATTGATGTTGGTATAATGACTCACCCCAAACTGTTAAAGTTGCTGGGGGCACAGAAAATGTACCCAAGAAGAAAAACAGTTGAAATCATGTTTCATCTTATTCCAGATGGTTGTAAAATTGTTTTTAAACTTGAAAATAAAAATATTGTTTTCGATTTTTAAAATAAAATCGTATAATTTGGAGAAGCTCTCAAAACATTTAATCAATATTCTTGAAAGACCAATAAAATGGAAGGTGGTTAAATTGTTTGCAAAAAGTACTTTAAAACTTTGAAATGTGTAAAATTGCTGTTAACATTTTGTCAAATAAAAGATTTCTTTTCATAACCATGATATTAATGTTTAATTTTCTCAATAATTTTTCACTACCGTCGAAATAAACACCAACGAATTAAGTAGTCTTCGTTCGCTTCTTCTATAAGGAATGTGTCCAACTTGAGGATCAGTATTTCTTAAAAAAATCAATGCAAATGCAAAGCATTCATATATTTTGGTTTCCACAGACAACAGCTTGTTGACGGCAATAGAACAATAAAATCACAGATGTTCGTGAAAAAAATTTGAGGTCATGTAAATCTCTTACTATTTGTATCTAGTAAAATCAGTGGTTAAACAACTTTTTCCACTTTCACAAGCACTAACTTTCCAGTAAATCATACAATTTCACTATAATTTTTATTTCTGTAACAAGCACGACTTAGATAAGTTTATGCAACCAGTAATACGCCATAGTTTTGTAAATTTTCCGAGAAATGCTAAGGCAAATGTAGGTGCGTCATTTCACGAGTGCGGCGAATTACGTACATGGACGATACTGTACCACTAATAATTAGTTAAAGTAGTTTTACATATGTGTTATTCATGGTTGGCTATTGTGTTATTTATGTCTTTGTGGTCAGTTTCATTTCTCAATTGCTGGAGTAATCTTTCTTTTGTAAGATTGTATTCATGTTTGTTCATGTTTGGTCCATAGATGAGATGGAGAGAGATGGAGACAGAGATGAATGCTCAGTTCATCATGTCACCTATGTATATGAATGGGTGTCAGCAAACGGAAGCCTACCACACCCAAGTTACTAGCAGACATTCCAATGAATAAGAGTTTTCTCATATCAACATCAGGTTTGTTACGGGTGCCATCCAAAAATATCAAAATTTTCAAGGAAGTACAGAGGATATGTTTTTATTTCAAAATCCTCTCTCCCAACAATTTTTCAAGACAAATGCAACTGAAATCCCTCAATCCCCTCCCCCACAACAAATTACTCTATTAGTATTCTGTAGTACCTTGAAAATGTTGAGATATTGAAGCTTTACATGGTTGAAGAACAATAGGAGTAAGTTTTGCAGTAGCACATTATCTCTCAAGAGTAGTAAATAACATTGGTTCTGAGAAGAACTAGCAGTGACATTACTTTATATTTCGATCAGTAGGCATATACTAAGATTGTCTTCAGGGGGATGAAGATGATTAGAGTATACCGATTGAAATGTCAAGTTACCACACCACCGCACATTGGGCCATGTGTATCTTGATAAAGTAAGGATACTTTTAGAAACATTTTTTTTTACAAACATTACAAATAGTGTATAATGGATTTAAATCACAAACTTCCTCAAATTGTTTAACGATATATTTATCCTTAAAACAAATTTACAGCCGTAACACATACACTCGATTTTTTTTTTTAAATGCAAGTTCGCCCCAAACAAGGCTAAAAGCCACTCTTGGTAAGGGGCTACAAGAAGAAAACATAAAAGATGAAAATAGCTCAGGGGGTTAGTGTAATTTAAAACAAACAAAACTCAATTGAGGCTAAGCGTGAATTATCCGCGGTCCAATCAGAAATCAGTATTTTGATATACCCATTAGTACGTGTCACCCCTTCGCTAGTAACATACTTTACAATGAATATGTGTTGATTTTAGTATAAAGAGAGTGTACACCTTTGGTAATAATCCTGATTACAAAATTAATCGATAATCTAACGAACCTGATGTGAAGATATTGATTGCACCAAAAACATCCTAAGGCATTATTCCATCAGACATGCCGTCATTTAAAAACAAAACTGAAATTGGAAATGGATCACTACTAATAACCTTACTCCTACTGTATACAAACATGTATTCTTAGATAAATATGCATAATGATATTGACACTAGCCCAACACATGCTTTTCAAAAACCATGCTAGATAATAAATCAACATGTAAAAACACTCAATATGAAAATAGTTTGCCAGGGTTGTAGGTAGCCAGATCAACTTATTCGGCGTTATTATGGGCAAAAAGTCACAAAGTTGATTTAGGGTAGAACTGTATAGTAACTGTATTAGACTTGATGGGGGGGGGGGGGGGGGCTGGGGTTACTGAAGACACTGAAGTATCGAGGGGCATATAAACATTTCCCCCTTTCCTTGTTTTTCCAACTTTACCAAGGAAAAGTTACCCTGTGAGAGAAGCGTCTATACACTCCTGATATTTCCATTTCCAGGTTGTAAATGATTTTCCTTACATGAAACATAATAGAAAGTTGGCTAATAACTGTGCATTTCATCCATGTTCATGTATCAGGTACCACAGAGTCTACTCAAAGCACAGCTGTAGTAGTTATGTCAAATAGCTAATGTCTGCAGTCTTCAAAGCTTGTATGGATGTCAGGATTGTCAGCTAATTAGCCTTTCATTAGAAAACAAGCTTATAACCACTAGATGATGCAGTTGCAAGAAAGCTTGCATCCGTGCTTTTCCCCTTTGCCACTGCGCTCAGCAGAAGAGTTGTCAAAAAGTAAATAATTCCCAAAAGTAAGGCCACATGTTGTAGTTAGCCAATTGACAATTCAAACAAAATTACATGTAATTTACATCCATTTGATCCAATCTTATAATTGCTTGCCTTCTTCATTTTGTTTATGGAAAAATCTTCATTTTGGAAAAACCTTTAAATTCTAGATTTAGATGAAGCCAACATTGGTATTGATGTATGTCTTGGTACTAAGTCTTGTACAAAAATAAATTTAATTGATGGACTGCATGTTTATATACTGAGGAGAATGATCTTTATTTATAATATACTTCACTTTCAACTCACGTTTATAATGAAAAATTGACATTTTTACATTTTCAAGGTTGTACACTTATTTGGCAAAATGTCTGTAGCTGCATCTATATTATAGAATTACAAGCTAAAGAAAAGATGCCATTTTGTACATAAATTGTTAGACATTGCAATAATCAAGAGTTGTATGGGTGCTTGTAAATTGCTAATAAAACAAAGAAATACATATTTGTTTAACTGTCCAGACGAAACGGTAATTGGAGTTTGTAATTGTGATGGCGGTTGGTCTGGAGATAGCGCTCTCTTGTGGCGAATGATCGTTTTTGAAAACACATCATCTTGAACCAAGACTACTTATAATGACATTTTCACATCGTAATACACGTTACAGTTACACTGAGATTTGTTGTCGTTTTTTCGTCGCACGTGAGCGCATAAACATTCATAGGTATTGATATGTTTTTCTTGAAAACTAGAGGGTTGAAATAAACGTCCATTACCAAATGCTTATTTTGTGTATTCATTTTCAAGCCATTATACACTATTGATCAAATGAAAAAGAAAAGGAAATCACACTGTACATGATTATAACTTACATGGACTCACAGAGTCGATGTCAACTTTTGTATCCCGATTGGAAGATAATATCCTGTCTGAAACACCATTCTCTTAATGAGCATACCAATGAGCCCCAATTGGGAATCCCTTCAGTGAAAAAGACACCTTCTGCCCAACCTGGTGTTGATGACGGTAAATAAAACCTGAAGTGAAATATTTCTGTCTGAGGTGCTATCATTGTAGTAAAACAATTTCAGAACTGAATTTTCGTTTTCAAACGTAAGTTTTACATTATAATTTAAACAAAAAATAAGAATAATTTTTCACTATTTTCTCGTTAACGACACAATCAAAACACATTTGCAAAAGTTAACAAAGTTACGGATACATTACCCATTTTACCATACAATTGTTTATTTTAGTCCAATCGTATGATTAATTGATTTTCATTCGATCTTGATATAATTAGTTAAAATGATTGTGTCGTTGTGCTGTTCAAAAATGTTCAATGAACGTTATAAAAACAAATATAGCATGTATATTTCAGTTAAATCATACGGATATTTCATTTTAACCTGATATTGATTTTTAATTAGTTCAAATGATTGTTTCGTGGTTCAAATTAACATGATGAACATCTTGTAAAAATTGTAAAGATTTGGGCAAACGTATTTGTTAACAATTACCGTTATAAATTTATAAACAAATATAGCTTGTTTATTTTAGTTCAACCATACGGTTATTTCATTTGCATCCAATCTTGACCCTTAATTAGTTAAAATTATTGTGTTGTGGTGTTGTACTTTAGAGAAGAAAACAAATTATAGCTTGCTTATGTCAGTTAATTCATATTATACAGTTATTTAATTTTCATGTAATCTTGATACTTATTCAAATATTACTTGAATTGATTGTGTTGTAGTTTTGTACGATTATAATGGACGTCTTGTTAACATTGTAAAGCTTTTTTGCATGCCAACAGTGAAATAGTAATATAGATGTTTAGAACCGTTATATACTGAAAATGCCGACGCTCGCGAAAAACAAAAACCGGAGACTGTTTTGTTTGGCCTGAAGGACTAACTTGGTTAAATTATAATTAACTTTTATCCTAGGAAGTTGGTTCTTTTTTCATCCGACATGGGGATCATGTCAAGCCCTAATAAAGTGTTTCAACCCTACTTTTGCTGTAAACCGAATAGATCTGTCCAATGCCTCATAGGTTTGTGCATAAAATCAATTTTGTATTTCCCGTAAACTTTTGAAACGCTAGCAATGCGTACACGATACATAATGAGAAGGGAGAGTAAATGAGTAATAACATCACAGACCATGTCCCAACAAGTGTATATATCTAGTTATTACTATAGTTAACAGCTACACTGTAAAACAAATCCTGTAAAATTACCAAAACAAATTCCTGTAAAATTACAGCTTGACAATATAAATTTACAGTTAAATATCATAAAAATACGTAAATAAACGGCGTATTGTTTATCAATAGTAAGTACGGAGTTTACATACAAAACTTCGTCAAACCAGAAATACGGTGTCAAGCTGTAATTTTAAAGGAAACAAATCTTGTAATTTTACAGATTTTTTTTACAGTGTATAATTGCGAACCTTGCAGACACCTTGGTGCTTGGGTAAAGTATAACAAATACAAACATAGAGCAAGCACAGCCTATAATATGAAGAGCGATGGGGATTGTTTAATTTTTTTCAAGGAAGGTGCCCCTACACTATTCACTTGCTCTCATTGTAAACATTGCGCCAACCCATTAGTATGTGTCACCCCTTCGCTAGTAACATACTTTACAATGAATATGTGTTGATTTTACTATAAAGAGAGTGTACACCTTTGGTAATAATCCCGATTACAAAATTAATCGATAATCCAACGAACTTCATGTGAAGATAGTGATTGTACCAACAACATCCTAAGGCATTATTCCATCAGACATGCCGTCATTTAAAAACAAAACTGAATTTTGAAATGGATCACGGATGTGATCAGTTTTCCACATTTGAATAAGTGCCAACAAATGTATTTTCACTACTTTTCTCAAGTATGACACAATGAAATGAGCTGAAATTGGATGTGATCCAATCCCATGTTTCGTAGAATGAGTGTAACATGTTCAAAAGTACTTTGACTTAATCATAAGTCCACTTTTCCTAATTTTCATGAAATAACATTTCATTTGAAAGACAAAAAAAATAAATTTCATACTTTTTATGAAAGAAATCTTTACTTTATTGCAATTTTTCTAAATTCGAATTTATTTACCAATAAATATGTAGTTTTGTCGCGTTTTTGTCCATTTTTTGGCCCAGCACAGAATATTTTGTAATATTGCTGTTTGCCTTTTATCGCCTCTAAAATTATTTACAAAACAATTACACAGATTTTTGGCACTTAAAGCCAACTTTTATATGAGATGAACAAATACTGGACTCAAAAGTATGAATTGTTTTTTTAATAGTATTTTTATTTAAAACAAATCTAAACTTCTAATTTGGCTCTCTATATTTCATGGTTTCACCATTCATTTGACACAAATTGTTACATTAATAACAAAACACGTGTAGATGGTTTAATTATTTCTAAATTTACCATAATAAGTGATCGAAATGGCCTAAATGTTCATAAATAGACAATATTTTAGATTTACAATGATGGATTCACAAATTCCTACCATAGAATGGAAAGGTTACACTGCAAACCTTCCATTCCTATCTTGAATGGAAAGGTTACAATTGCAAACCTTCCATTCCTGTCTTGAATGGAAAGGTTACAATTGCAAACCTTCCATTCCTATCTAGTAATGGAGAGGTTACAATTGCAAACCTTCCATTCCTATCTTGGAATGGAAAGGTTACAATTTACCAAACCTTCCATTCCTATCTTTGGAATAGAAAGGTTACAATTGCAAACCTTCCATTCCTATCTTGGAGATGGAAAGGTTGATTGCAAACCTTCCATTCCTATCTTGGAATAGAAAAGTTACAATTGCAAAACCTCTCCATTCCTATTCTTGGAGATGGAAGGGTTACAATGCAAACTCTTCCATTCCTATCTTGGAATGAAAGGTCACAAGTGCAAACCTTCCATTCCTATCTTTGGAAATGGGAAAGAGTTACAATTAAACCTTCCCATTCCTATCTGAGAATGGAAAGGTTACAAGTGCAAACCTTCCATCTCCTATCTTGGAATGGGAGAGGTTACAATTGCAAACAACTTCATTTTATCTTGGAATGGAAAGGTTACAATTGCAAACCTTTCCATTCCTATCTTGGAATGGAAAGGATTTACAATGTTCAAACCTTCCATTCTCTCTCCTGGGAATGAAAAGGTATACAATTTCAAACCTTCCATTCCTCTCTGGGAATGTGAAAGGTTACAAATTGCAAACCTTCCATTCCTATCTTGGAATGGAGAGGGTTACAATTGCAAACCTTCCATCTCCTATCTTGGAATGGAAAGTTTCTTGCAAACCTTCCATTCCTATCTGGTAATGGAGAGGTTACCAATTTACCCAAACCTTCATTCCTATCTTGGAATGGAAAGGTTACAATTTCAAACCTTCCATTATATCTGGTAATGGAGAGGTTACAATTGCAAACCTTCCATTCCTATCTTGGAGATATAAAGGTTACAATTGCAAACCTTCCATTCTATCTTGGAATAGAAAGGTTACAATTGCAAACCTTCCATTCCTATCTAAATAGAAAGGTTACAATTGCAAACCTTCCATCTCCTATCTCTGGGAATAGAAAGGGTTACAATTGCAAACCTTCCACTCCTATCTTGATGAATGGAACGATTACAATTGCAAACCTTCCATTCTATCTTGGAATGAGAAAGGTATACAGTGTAATTGTCCTTTTCATTCCAAGATGAGGAATGAAGGCTCTGGTAACCTTCCATTCAAAAATAGGAATGGAATGAATTGTACTGTAATTGCCATTAAAAATATTATATAATAAAGTGTTATAAAGTATGAATTAAAGGTTTTGTATCAGAATTGCTTTAATTTAAAGACAGCCAGTATTATATTATTTATTAGTAAAACAAAATGTGAGAAT
>CM055821.1:12949044-12983315 GCA_029582265.1 Zoroaster sp. YZ-2022 | reverse complement strand
AGACAACTCGACACACGAGACAACTCAACCCTTTATGTGACAACTCGACCCATGTGACAACAACCCTTTATTTTATGTGACAACTCGACCCTTGTGACAACTCGATCCATCAAGGATGTTATCGGTAAAACACGTTTTTAAATAATTTTTCAAATAATTTTAAATCTATAATTTTATATCTCGCATTCATCCACCCATGGAGGAAGGAACCTTCCTCCATAAGGTTTATTGCAAATAGCGCTGAAGCAACTGCCGCAAAGCATACTGGGATACAATTTGGGGCATCTGTCTTTGGAGCGGCTTGTGTGATGTCAACAATATTTTGTTTGTTTGCGCGGCATGCAGTGGCGCTGTTGCGCCCACAGACATCCCATGATTCCTTGCAGCCGCTATTAGCGATAAACCTTATGGTCCACCACAGGGGAGAGGGAGAAAAGCCAGCACTGACAATGGCCATGAACACGTGTTAAAAATGTGTAGGGCCTAATTATATGCCTATTGTCGTTCATTTTATTGCCTTTTTATGGTTTATTATTTGAATGGCATTCAATAAAATGTAATATTTAAAATTTTTATACATTTGGACTCATCTTTTTATTTAATATTATATTTTCCCCGGGGATTAGGTATATTTACTGTAACAACGGGTCCGTGAAGCAACGCACCGTCGCATGAATTAACGTTAAACTTCAAGTCCTAAAAACTAGTTTCGCCAGGGCATGTATTACGGGGGAAATAATTGAATTTGTGCTAGAACTTGAGCCATTTTTGGTGCTAGAATAAGCCTAGTGATCAATCTTTTTTTGAGGGAAAATGATGATCCACTTCTAAGCAACTATAAATTGGGTCGAGTTGTCCGTGTTGATATGTCACGTGGAATTAGAGTTGTCACTGAAGGGTCGAGTTGTCCTGAGTGGGTGAGAGAGTTGTCTGAAAAAGTCGAGTTGTCTCGTGGGTCGAGTTGCCCGTGTCGAGTTGTCACATGGGTCGAGCTGTCACATGGGTCGAGCTATCTTAACCCCATTTGAAAATGTTTTTGTTAAACATGAGGATGATCAGAGCATACTGATCGAAACTTCGAGTTGTAACCTCCAGTTTTCAGAACTAATTACTGCTCAATAGAGAATTTCACATGGTGTCACCGCAATTAGTCTTACTTATCCTCTTCACCATGCAAAGCTACATGTACAAGTTTTACCTATGTTGCTACTTACAATGCAAGATCATGAAGATAATGGTATCAAACATCCCTTGAATTCTTTCTGTCAAGAGGTGCTTTTATAGGGCACAATTGTTTATGTAGAACACACGTTGCTGTCTGCAATCGTGCCCTTCAGAAGTGCGTGACGTGTGAAATTCAGTTGTACACCATAGGTCAAATGCGTCCATACTTCATAAGAATCAAGAGAGACGTACAGAAACCAAGCTGTAAATGTTTCAGCTCATTTTATTTTGTCATTGATGAGATATAGCAAATAAGTGCATTCTGTTTTCTTTCATTCTGATGTGGAAAATAGTTCCTGGCTGTGATCCATTTCAAATTTGTAAAAATACATATAATATCAAGTTTAAAAAACAGTTATGGTTTGTCAGACGGGAATGATTTCTCAGGATGTTTGGTAACATCACCAACTTCATATCAGGTAACTTTTTAGGTTTAGTAATCAGGTGCACTACCTTTGTTTCTGCAGTGTGTTTCTGTATAATATTCAAATATTTGAAAATTTGTCATAATGATACAAATTAATTATTATTATTATTATTTTTTAACCAGGGAGGTACATGTACAATGTTAGTCTTGGTCAAGACTGTGTTTGTATGTTTTTGATAAATGATCCGTTGCCGCACGCCGCACGAGGGTGCTACATGAACCGATACAATCACAAATCGCTATCACACACAAACCGCTATCAAACACGGTCTTGGGAACTTCGTATAATCTCCCCCCGAAAACGGGGGGAAACAAATACGCATGTGTCGATCTGTTATGCTAGCGCGGCCCACATTTTTGGTGCGCACGTGCATATATACAATAACGGACTGCCGTGTTCACTGATCGACAACTCCACGGCAGTCCATTGTTGTATATATGCAGATTTAGCCAGTTATCACTGGATGACTCTTGGGTTTTGTCCAGAGCAAGATTGTTCCATCAAAGTAATTATTTACATTGGGTTCTTTCTGGCTAAGATTCTCTATTTTGTTTTGTTTTAACGGAGCATTTTTGCCACATTCTGATCCATATGTGAAGACATGGCGGAAGTCCATGTTATTGGTGAGATTATCGGAGCCAGTGGGTTTCCAAACCACAGTCTGTTCTGCAAATGGGGAATGCATGCAGGTAAGTGCTTAACACTCTATCTAAGGAGTCTAAGAAAGTTAGGCCTCACTGCGGTTGGGGATGGGGGTTGCAAAGGGGCTCCCCCCTTTTTATTAGGGTTGTTCTTAAACCCCCTCGACCCCTCGACCCCCACGACGTACGCGCGCTCAGAATCATATCGTATCCCAAATCGGAATCTGTGTTTGAATACGGCCCCAATTAGAATGCCCGCTGCACTCCTGTACTGCTGAACGTGAACAAACGGAGCTCCGGAGGATCGAATGGGGAAAAGTTAATTGGGGAAAATAACTAAATCCTTTTCTCCTCCAAAAGTCTAATTTTGAAATAGAATAATATAAAATAGGTTATTAAATGAGAAATAATTATGTTTTGTTAAAATGTTGACAGACAAAACAGTTGGGATTTTTTTCCACGTCCATCAAGTAAAATGTACATTCGGGGCTGTGCGCGCATGCCAGTTTGTGATGTAATGCTTATTGACCAATCGGGATGCCGGAAAGCCATGCGGCCGTCTTGGAAGCGATATCCTTCTACGACCGTAATGAGTTGTAGGAAGAACGTTGCCAAAAACTGCGCCCTCACCCAACTAGCAAAAATCCGACATAAGTATGCAATTTTTTTGATAGAATATGAAATTATCTACTCGGGAATGGTATAATTTGGCTTGTGGCAGCATTATAAATTCGTTGATTTCGCGACGACAGGTCGTCATGCAGCAAACGGCGCAACAGGCTAACGAGCTAGCCATTTTCGAACTCGGGCCGTAAACAGGTTACCATTTGGGATACAATTTGATTCTAGCGCAGGCCGGCCAGCGATTTTTTTTTCCTGCAAACAAGAATTGCCATTCCGCGATATTTCAGCCAATCAGATGTCTTATACATATTCATGACCTATTATATCAGTCTCAAAACACTTAAAGATACACACCGCCTTTGTCGCGCAAAATTGGGCGATAAAAAACGCCCCTCAACATTTCATTGTTTTACATACATGGTTGGAAAGATATTTCAAAAGTAGAATATAATTGTCCACACAAGTACCCCTGAAAAATGCATCGTTTTTCTGTTATTGTACAAAAACCAATGTCATGTGACTTTCTTGAACCAAAATTTGTCCAGAAAACTCACGAGGACAAAAGTTATAGTCGCACTTTCAGACGTTTAAAAAGTTTATTACTGAACCAAATTCAAGAATAATTATTTTTTATAGTTCATTGATACATGACAAAAGTGAAATGATTTTGAAACAATGGGTGAAAATTGTCAAAATCGACAAAAAGACGAAAGTCTTGGCACTTTCGAGACACCGAACTGAACCAAGACTGTACCAGTACAGCCATAGGCGCCAGCGACAAAGCGCCCGAGGCGTGAGCCGCTGGTTAGCCATAAATATATGAACACTTTTTATGGAAGCGAAAGCAGGGGTCTCGACCACTTTGGTGCTTTTCGTGTCGGGTATTTTGAATTATGATACTGCCAGTGAGTTTAGTTTTGGAAACAACAATAACGTATTTATTTGGAACATCGTCACAGCCCCTTCATCATATCAACGCCAATAAAAAGTGACAAAAACTGTTCAGTTTGGAAGGCCATCCGTCAAAATCAACACTAGAATTTCGACCGAGCTGGCTGGGCGAAGAAAGGCTCACCGTCTACGGTAAAACGACGCATGCCTGGCGACCATTGACGGGCCAGCCAACCTCAAATGATGGCAAACACTTGGGGATTTGATTGTTGAACGTGATGGTGACCATGATGATACAATGAATAATGTCGCATTTGTAGGATTATTGTTGGACAGGTAAGAGTAATAAAAGAGAAATATTGTTTGATAATTTAATACTCGTAGGGCTTTTTGTGTGGCTGTAGGCTATGCTGAACTCTTATGATGAATTTCTGTTAGCCATCACTTTATTTTTGATAGTTCCTATAGCCAAGGCCCAATGATATTGTGATGATGTTTACAATACAGACATGATAATTATGAGATATAGTTTAGAAAGCAGAACAATTTCCAGTGAATTAGTTGTAATTTCCACCATCGATGCCCGGGTATTATATGGGGAAGATGGTCAAAAGGGGTCATGGTGAAAATTCAAACATGGACTGGAGGAAATAGCATCAGGTACCATTATTCCCCTAAAGTAGAATGCAGTCAGTTATATTTAAATGGATTTTTAAAATGCACCATGTCCATCACATCCACCATTATTTCATTAACTGTTATGTTTTGTTTTATAGGTATGAGAAAACATCACTGCTAGTATTTTTACTTGCATCAACACCATGTAGAGTTCAGCCTGATTCCATTTTCAGTATTCAGAGCTACAAAGCATTGCCAAGGTAGAATAAATCTGGGATTGATGTAAATATTGATTGATGTAAATATTTGTTTTTCTATCAAACAAAATCAGGTTTACAGAAACAATTTCTCATTT
The DNA here is from genome assembly GCA_029582265.1 of Zoroaster sp. YZ-2022. Lineage (NCBI taxonomy): Eukaryota > Metazoa > Echinodermata > Asteroidea > Forcipulatida > Zoroasteridae > Zoroaster > Zoroaster sp. YZ-2022. The sequence continues at coordinate 12,978,534 of CM055821.1, read as the reverse complement.
AGAAAAAAATGAAGTTGTGCATTCAGGTTTCCCCCCTTGTGCATGCTTAATGTTAACTTGTCCATATTAAAGGGACAATATCACGATCAGAGCAGACTTTCAACAGGGCATGGAATTGATGTCCCAGTTTAAGATGAACACAGTGACTGAAACTTACTGGCTCATTTATGCAGAAGCAATGATAATATGACCTTATCATGTGGGATATTATTTTCAGTCAGAGAGATAATCTAAAACTAGCACTCCGATTCCATGCCCTGCTGATCGTGACCGTTGTCATCTTAAAGGGAAAGAATAACATTGGTTATAATTTGAAGTGTGTGTGTGAATGATAAGTGTACTGTAGCACTAATAATTAGTCAAAGTAGCTTTACATGTGTTATTCATGGCTGGCTATTGTGTTATTTATGTCTTTGTGGTCAGTTTCATATCTCAACTGCAAGAGTAATCAGTTCAATGTAATATTTCTTTTGTAAGATTATATATATGTTTGTTCATGTTTGGTCCATAGATGAGATGAAGGGAGATGGAGACAGAGACGAATGCTCAGTGCATCATGTCTGCCTACGTATGTGAATGGGGTCAGTAAACGGAAGCCTACCACATCCCACTTACTAGCAGACATTCCACTGAATAAGAGTTTTCTCAAGATTACCTACTACATCAACTTCAGGTTTGTTACGGGTGCCATCCAATCAAAAGTTTCTAGGAAGTATAGAGGACATGATGTAGTACTTTCAAGACCCTCAAAAATTGCAGGTATAACATGAAAATGTTTCAGGGCAACTGACAGCCCTAAACCCCCCCCCCCCCCCCCCCCAAACTAATTACTCTCTTAGTATTATGTACTACCTTGAAAATGTTGAGATTTTGAAGCTTCACATGGTTGAAGAACAGTAGGAGTAGGAGAAATTATCTTTCAAGAGTAGTAAAAAGCATTGGTTCTGACAAGAACTGGCAGTGACATTACTTTATGTTTCAATCAGTATACTCTGATTGTCTTCAGGGGGATGAAGATGATCAGAGTATACCGATGGAAACTTCAAGTTATCTCACCACCAGTTCTTCTAAGAGCCAACACTATTAAACTGTAGAGGTAGTTACATGGTGCTACCACAAACCTCATTATATGCATAATGATATTGACACTAGCCCAACACATGCTTTTCAAAAACCATGCCAGATGATAAATCAACATGTAAAAACACTCATGAAAATAGTTTGCCAGGGTTGTAGGTAGCCAGATCAACTTATTCAGCGTTATTTCCAACTTTACCAAGGAAAAGTTACCCTGTGAGAGACGAGTCTTTACACTCCTGATATTTCCATTTCCAGGTTGTAAATAATTTTCGCTACATGGAACATGAAAGTTTGCTAATAATTGAGCATTTCATCCATGTTCATGTACCACAGAGTCTACTCAAATAGCTAATGTCTGCAGTTTTCAAAGCTTGTATGGATATCAGCTAATTAACCTTTCATTAGAAAACAAGCTTATAACTACTACATGATAACGTTGCAAGAAAGTTTGCATTCATGCTTTCCCTCTTCCCCTGCCCTCAGCAGAAGAGTTGTCAAAAGTAAATAATTCCCAAAAGTAAGGCCACAAGTTGTAATTAGCCAATTGACAATTCAAACAAAATTAAATGTAATTACATCCACTTGATCAAATCTGATAATTGCTTAGCCTTTTCATTTTGTTTATGGAAAAACCTTTAAATTCTAGATTTAGATAAAGCCAACATTGGTATTTTATCTTGGTATTAAGTCTTGTATAAAAATAAATTTAATTGATGGACTGCATGTTTATATACTGAGAGTGATCTTTATTTATAATATACTTCACTTTCAACTCAAGTTTATAATGAACAAAAATATGATAAATTGACAATGATAGTAACACTGTAATCAAGCATCTCCTTATTGTAACATGCTTATAAATTGTCTTTGATTTCACCTATACTGCAAATTAAACATTTATAAAATTTGAAAACAAATTCTACATTGCTTTTTACATTTTCAAGGCTGTACACATATTTGGCAAAATGTCTGTAGCTGCTTCCAATCTATAGAATTATAAGCTAAAGATCAGATGCCATTTTTGTACATAAATGTTTAGACATTGAAATAATTAAGAGTTGTATGGGTGCTTGTATATTGCTAATAAAACAATGAAATACATATTTATTTTAACTGTCCATTTGGTTTTATGACTGACTTTTGTGGTTCCACTCATCCCTCCCCCACAATCAATTAAAACCACTTTGCTGACCTGCCTATTGTAAACAACATAATAATGAGTGTACATGGCCTTACACATGTAACAAGTGAAATGACTTCAGTATAAATGAACCCAACCATGATCCTTTGTTGATAAGAAAACGGAATCAATCTGCATAATAAATTAAGTGTGCCCAGTGGTATGGTCTTTAAGATTATATAATAAAAATTCATAATTTATTGAACATGAAGGGTACATTTTGTTTGGGATAAGTGCAATCATAGTCGGTATGTGTACAATATACCGCATATTGAGTAAGAAAATGGCGTCTATTCTAGCAGCCAATTAGCCATTAATTAATGAACCAAATTAACCACCTCCAAAATTAAATGTGCCCAGTGGTATGGTCTTTAAGATTATGAAACAAAATTTTATTATTTATTGAACATGAAGGGTACATTTTGTTTGGGGTAAGTGCAATCATAGTCGGTATGTGTACAATATACCGCATATTGAGTAAGAAAATGGCGTCTATTCTAGCAGCCAATTAGCCATTAATTAGTGAACCAAATTAGCCACCTCCAAAATTAAATGTGGCCAGTGGTATGGTCTTTAAGATTATGAAACAAAATTTCATCATTTATTGAACATGAAGGGTACATTTTCTTTGGGGTAAGTGCAATCATAGTCGGTATGTGTACAATATACCGCATATTGAGTAAGAAAATGGCGTCTATTCTAGCAGCCAATTAGCCATTAATTAATGAACCAAATTAACCACCTCCAAAATTAAATGTGGCCAGTGGTATGGTCTTTAAGATTATGAAACAAAATTTCATTATTTATTGAACATGAAAGGTACATTTTCTTTGGGGTAAGTGCAATCATAGTCGGTATGTGTACAATATATACCGTATATTGCGTAAGAAAATGGCATCTATTCTAGCAGCCAATTAACCATTAATTAGTGAACCAAATTAGCCACCTCCAAAATTAAATGTGCCCAGTGGTATGGTCTTTAAGATTATGAAACAAAATTTCATTATTTATTGAACATGAAGGGTACATTTTGTTTGGGGTAAGTGCAATCATAGTCGGTATGTGTACAATATATACCGTATATTGCGTAAGAAAATGGCATCTATTCTAGCAGCCAATTAACCATTAATTAGTGAACCAAATTTGCCACCTCCAAAATTAAATGTGCCCAGTGGTATGGTCTTTAAGATTATGAAACAAAATTTCATTATTTATTGAACATGAAGGGTACATTTTGTTTGGGGTAAGTGCAATCATAGTCGGTATGTGTGCAATATACCGCATATTGAGTAAGAAAATGGCGTCTATTCTAGCGGCCAATTAACCATTAATTAGTGCCCTCCCCCTTCTTTGAGACCCTAGATCTGCGCCTACTGTAAGTAATTGGCAACCTGAATAGATAGTGACGGTTGCAGTTTCTAAGTTTTACAAAATGTCCTTATTTCAGAATGCTCAATTATTGACTTCAGTAATGTTCACTCTGTCTATTTATTTTGTTCATTAAAGCTGCTCCCTTTGTTTAATCTGGCTTGTAACTTCACAGATTCACAGGTTCAAAGGATCATAAATTCACAAGTTAACTAATTCGCTAGTTCACTAGTTGGTTCACAAGTTCACGTAAAAACTGCAATAAAAGGATATAAGAAAATACAAATAACTAATCAAATTGGAACATGAGATAACTACTAAAAAAGCACATTCAGTTATATGTAATGTGAAGCAGAAATACTTAAAAGAGTTGAGGTCAAAGGTCATCATAACGCTGAACAATATAGAGGTGGGTACATGTAATAATAATAATAATAATAATAATGTGTGGATTTATATAGCGCACGTATCCACCAACTAAGTGGTGCTCAAGGCGCATTATATTATTATCCCTGCTCATAAGGCTCATAAGACTCATAAGACTCATAAATCATTCCTGAAACCATCTCAGCTCCCTGGGGAGTATACAGCTCAATTGCTGCCATTTCTAGCGCATATAGAGCAAACCAACTCTGCCTTCACAGGTACCCATTTAACCCCTGGGTGGAGAGAAACAATTATGATTAAGTGTCTTGCTCAAGGACACAAGTGTCATGGCCGTGATTCGAACCCACATTCTGTTGCTAACACCAGAACTTGAATCCGGTAAGCTAGACTGCTCGGCCACGACACCCCATGTGCACTGTAACAGCAAGAAAATCTGGCCCTAAAAAGGCCTAAATGTCAAACTTGTAGTCAAAATTATTTATTATTAATTGTGTAATGTTCTCTAATAATCAAACTTTACTTTATTTCTGTCCTCGGGTCATGGGATTGAAAGGATGCTGAAATAAAACTGGCAAAGTACCACTCTAAATTTACGACGAAAACAACGCGAGACCAAAATGTCTATCAATGGCAAAGATGAAGAGCGCCACCAATTGTTCAAGCTTAGACTCACTCATCAGCAGTTACAGATGGGTTCATACATGTACCTGTTGCCTGACTGTCCCATAAGTTTCCTAATAGACTTGAGGAAGAATTTTCCTGATTTTTCAGATTTTTTTTAAAATCTGAAATCAGTTATTTCCCTTCTTGGGAAATAAAACAAAAATCTTGAAAATACATTTTATAATATTTTGGGGAAAATCGGTTTTACAGAAATTAGGGTTGGAATGTTTACACGTTTACACAGGTACACAAAAATAAATTTGCTAAAGGTTTTAAAATTCATGAAACGTGTAAATGAATCCTACATTTAAAAACTAGAATCTTACATTTCCACGATATTTATATAAGTGTGACTAAGGCTGTGCATTTTCGGTTATTTCGGGAACCGGATACACAAAATTGGAAATCTTCAGATACCCGGGTATCCGTAAACAATTTTGTAAAAACACTTAAATACTCCCGAATGTATAAAATAACCAATATGAACAAGACTGTCTTGTTTTATTAGAGTCATAATAAACGTGGACTTACTGTAATAATTTCGCACAAACACCTCTTGAAATTGTAAATTTGGTTTTTCTTTTTTTCTTCTCTTCGATGAGACTTATCGAACATAAAAAACATAATTCCAAAGTTCACAGAGCCTTCAAACTTGACACATACTTAGACCATGACATGTAGTTGTCAATAAACTTATGCCATATAGTAAAGGTAAAGTTGTGACGTCATGGTGACATCATCACATATTGAAATACACTGAAATTCAATTTTAATATTTAAAAAAATCATATCTCATTAACCACAAAAGATATTTCCACAATCTTTGCATCATCTTACAGATCGTGAATTATGTGACATTTCGTACACAGACATGACCCAATCTGACCTCTCCTTCCGGTCGAAACCGGAAGTTTAAGTGCAAAAAATACTCTGAAGCACTTTTATAGGGTCTGCAGCCTACATGATATGGTATTTGGGCGTGCCTTCTGTGGACGAAATTACTATTGATATGTGACCTTTTCAAAAATGTGACTGATGTGACATCATCACCTATCACAGCGCCATCTGGCGGCAGGTTTAGAAAAATAATAATTTTCTATCTCAAAAACTATAGGAAATTTTAATATGACTTCTGTGAATAAAGTGATTAGTGACATCTTATCTTTAACAAAATATGTTTGATGACGTCATTAAAGTTCAGAGTGCCCTCTTGCGGGAGTTTTAAAAAGGGATTATATTCCAATCTCAGAAATTGCACCAAAGCAGATACTAACGTTTTTTTTCATGTTTCATTGTGTCATATAATGACCTTCAAATCACCTGATCTGACCTTTACTTCCGGTTGAAACAGGAAATTCAAATTGAACTCATCCTAAGGAAAAATTGATGTTTTTGAATATGAAATTGATATTGTTATAATAACAGATGATACACCTTTGCAAAATATGATATTGACATCATCGATGATAATTTGATTGAACCGGAAGCTAATGGGAACACTTTGTGTTCGTTCCAACACTTGAGCTCTAGTTTGGATTATTTTCTGTACTAAATAGGACAATCTGTCTGCATCATGCCATTTATTAGTGATAATACATGTAATATTCGTTTACACATGTACACAGTCTGTGTCAAAACATGTATACGTGTACGTTTTGTAAATTAAACAGAAAAAACAAATCAAAAAATTTATTTTAATCAGAGCCCTGACATAAATTCATTGAGGCACTAAAATGCTGTTAAACCATGCTTTTGACAAATATTTTGTGAAATATATTTGTTTTCCTTTCTTCAGCAATTTTCAGATTAAGAACTAAAGTTACCCGGAATTGCAAGGGATTCATTTCAAAGGTCATACATTCATCATTTGCAACATTTCCTTACATAACACGAGTGCCTTTGAATTTGATTCTATCATTTATCTTAGGGGGTGCATGGAAGGTGATAGCTGGGGCTAGAGAGGGGCAGACCCAGGTGGACCTCCCTCAGAATGAGGCCTTTGCTGCGTGGAGTCATCCCATTGACATACACTTTGCCACCAAGGGTCTTCAAGGTTGGCCAAGTGTTTTTTTTTATGTGTATTCTATATACAAATGATGAATGTAGGTTTTGACCTCATGGTTGATAAAAGATGCGTTATTCAGTGCTGTGTTAGTGTCAAAATGGCTCTTAAAGTGCAGGGCGGCAGCCTGGTTTGAAAACGAGGCAAGCTTTTTTTGAGGGAAAATGAAAATCAGGGGTTCTGCCTGCAACTCAAATTAGTGGAACTCCCTTGTCCTGGGCGAGGGGTAGGGCGAACTTCTGCACCCTTCAGAAGTACCCCCTACCCCAGACAATTCACCTCTGTTTGAAAAAAACTGTTGCAGTTATCCCCTGCCTCTTTTCAGGGGTACATTACAAAAACTCACCAATCAGTGGTTTTCATATTGAGCAACTGTCCTAATATGAACACCATGAAAGAATACAATTGACATCGTTGGTGCTATTTAAACTACTACAGTTTTTGTAGAGTATACCTCACAGAACAATTTGATTGAAGATTGGTATCATGAATCTAGGGATGATGGTCCTACAGAAAGGTTAAGCTGCTCTCATACCTGTTTCCAATTCATAATCTCAGGATGGCCAAAGCTGAAATTTGAGGTGTACCACCAGGACGACTACGGCCGTAATGAACTCTATGGGTATGGCTTCTGCCACCTGCCTACCTCTCCAGGCACTCACAACATCGAGTGTGTCACATGGCGGCCGGCGGGCACCACACGGGAACAGATTGCCCAGTTCTTCATCGGCGGTGCGCCTCAGCTGCGTAACCCTGACATGGTGCACAGTGCAGAGCGCTATGCACTGAGCACAACGGCCATGGGGAAAGTCCACTTGCAGCTCGGCATCATATTTAGAAACTTTGACCGGTACGGTGTAGAATGCTAATGGATCATGTCCAGAGACATTGATAGCAGTGACATTGATAGTCTACCCCACGTTGTTGATTCTTGGAGGTCAGAACAAACTCTACTTCAAGGGAAGTAATCCTCATGTGTGGGATGCAGTGTTGGTCCTAGAGGGCAGGGGGCTTCCCCACCCCGTTGGACCCATTTTTAATAGAATTTAACAAACATAAAAACTATATATTTAACCACATTAAACAAACATCTTCAGGAACTTTGACCAGTACAAAGTGGAATGCTAATGGATCATGTCAAAAGACATTGATAGCAGTGACATTGATAGTCTACCCCACGTTGTTGATTCTTGGGGGTCAGAACAAACTCTACTTCAAGGGAAGTAATCCTCATGTGTGGGATGCAGTATTGGTCCAAGAGGGCAGGGGGCTTCCCCACCCCGTTGGACCCATTTTTAATAGAATTTAACAAACATAAAAACTTAGTGAAATATTTAACCACATTTTTACCCATAAAAGAAAAATTGGCAAGGGTACTTTAAAAAAAATAATAAAAAATTCCTCTGTCCCTCCCTTGAAAAATTTCTGGCTCGATTCGGAACTAACTATGAGTGCAGTTCACTGTAAAATAACCATTTTAATGTATGCTATTATTGTAACAGTTCTATACTTGTTTTGTATAATGCTGTCATAGCAGTGGGAAAGGGTTTCAAAGAGTTTCAAAGGGTCTTCTGATGACAGAAATTAAATTAAAATATTACTTAACTGATTTCACTAAAAGTTAAACAATTTGGCACCTTTTACATAAATATTTCAAGGAATGTTTTATACGGTCAACAGGTTTTAAGTGAAACTGTGATCATTTATGTATTTAGGCAGTAGTTTAGTGGAATAAAAATGCATTATTTACGTGTGAGTTAAATATTAAATTCTCCCAATCATAACTTATGATGATGTACAAAGTAACCCAAGTATAAATCTCCGTTTAGATGTCATATCTTAGTCCTTCAGTATATTAACTTGAATGAGTCGAGTTTGCTCCAGCCCAGATCCACTTGAAAAGTACTGCAAGAGGGCGCTATGTAGATGAAAACATGCACAGCACTGATCTCTACAGAGATCAGTGATGCACAGTCGTTGACTTGAGTCAGAGACGTGACTAAAGAGGGTAGTCTAGATCACTTCTAAATGAAACTTGCGCCGGAGAAGCTTCTCTAGAACTTTGTTTCAGTTATGAAACTTGCGTGGAGAAGTTTCTTTAAAATAGGTGTTTTGAGAAGGCTTAATTGTAACTTCAATAACATGATTGCGTTTATACGTCATAATGTTGTGTGTAATGTATTTGTTGACTGTGCCGAATTTGGTGAAAATCTATCTCATGTTTTATCGAGAGAGTAAAAAGTGACTTGTTAAATTGCCAAATACCCTACCATTATGTGCATTATACACGATCACATTTAAATAAGGAAAAGATTCAAGTGTCTGTATTGTTGTAATACAATCAGTCTCAATTCGTTTTGACAACTAAACCTTTTGATAATGAAAGGTCATTACCCACATGGAAAGGCTTATTTACAACATATGAATTATGTTACATATTTTGTCATTTGATTATTTTCATTTGTTGAGTCTATTGTTTTACCCGATAATGGATACAAAGGTTTCCCAATAGTATGGCAATATGCAGTGCACAAAATCTGAGCAAATATTTACACAACCATTGGGTAAAAGTCGGGATAACTGGAGTTCGCGGGCGTAAATCCTGGGGGACGGGATGGGGCGATATACGTTTTGGCCTGGGGGATGGTCCATATGATCAAACCCCCCCCCCCCCCCCAGAATTTTTCATTTGGTAACAACATTAATAAGCGAATAATTTGTGCAAAAAAGTGTGAAAATTGCTTTGTTAAAATATTTATTCTCTGTTTCTTTCTTTTACCGTTTGGGTGTCATCTTTATCCCAAGGCTAAATCGTTGTACCCAGTAAGCATAATCTACATTTTGCCCAAATGGGTAAAACATTGGGCAATTAATTACCCAAATTGTTTACAGTGATGGTGCTAAAGGAATTTTAAACCTATCACTTTTACCAAATGTTGATAAAAGGACATTATTCTAAGGCATTTTACACAATGTTCTTTACTTTTGTTAAAGATGGACTTCAACGAGAGCTCGTACACTAAATCGTCTCCTGAGTCTTGTTTATGTTGTGTTTAGTTATTATTTCATTATCAGTACGATGGTTTTATTCCCCGTTATTTTGTTTAATTTTGATTGTAAAAAATAGCCCCCCTTCTTAGATTTCTGAGCGAGTGGTATTTTCTCGCCGTTGGCTGCGCGCTTTCATGGTTCCCAGCAAAGGCCCATAGAAATACAATACGAAATGAACGGTGAAATACCAGCGGCCACGTAAACCAGCGTAAGTGTGACGTACTATCTAGAGCATAAATAAAGGAAGCGGTTTTTGTCTTTGTGTTTGGCAATGGGGATTTTACTTGCTCGAAGCTGATGCACATGATTTTTTCCCCGTTTTGACGATTTTGTGTAAGACGGCATATTGCCTAGCACATGTGCTGTTGGTGGATGTACAAGAAGTGCCACCAAGAATCCAGAGGTTATTTTTTTCCGATTTCCGCGGAATCCGGCGGCTTCCAAGGAGTGGGTGAAGTTCGTGAACAATACACGAAAGGATTTCACGTTGACAAAATGGTCGTTGATTTGTTCAGCCCATTTTACGGGCGACTGTAGAGATTCTTCCAGTCAAGTGAAAGAAAGTTTTGGTTTGGATACCAAATCTCGTTTGAAGCAAGGCTCTGTTCCAACTTTGAAAGCGTCAAATATCGAGAGAAGGCAAGTGAGTACGACTGGGAGTTCGTTTCGTACACGTCGCTTTTTAATGCACTTTGCTGGGGAACACTCATGACATGTGGGCATAAGCAGCGAATGCCAGTCCTTGATTGTACGTCACAACTACGATATGAATTATTCATGAGTTCGGGCTTTTTGCGAAACACGACTTTTCTAGATAGTGAAATGCTGATCAAAATGATTTTTTTTTTACATTAAGAAATTACTTTATTTGAATTTTAATCATATAGAAGTAATCATTACACACTTCTTGTAAGCCTAACAGCATCAAAACACTGTAATATATTCCGTTGAAGTCCATCTTTAACGCTGTGCTTGTCACACCTATTGAAGAAAGATTCAAACAAAGTCACACATTAATATTCAGATTATCAAAGATTGTATATGTGGAGTATGGTGAGTTTTTATTTTCCAAGTTTTTCCCTTTAAAGTGTCGATTTTTTTCTTATTCTGTATTAAATATTCTGTATATAGACAATTTTAACTATTTCCTGCATGTTAAACGTGTGTAAACCATGTTTGATTTTGGTCCTTGCTCATTACAAAATTTAGTTGCCGAGCGTCGTCTGCTACGGCGAACGTTAGTGGTGTATATTGATTGCGAAATATTGACCTCTGGAACTAGGTGACGCGTACGTCAACTGCTATGAGCATACGTGGTGTAGGACTGTGTTGTGTGATTAGGAGAGTGTAGGCATGTAAATCTGTGAGCTTATTCACCCGAAGCTAGACAGCAGATTGGAACAGAATCGTCTGTTTTGACTGGTTTTAGACTTTGAGCCTATTTGTACGCGGTGAATCGTATCGGTGCAATTTTCGCCAGGTTAATACATAGAGGTTAATCCATTTGGCCGCAGCTGTGCATATTTTGATGATTGCAGATTTTATACAATTGAAGGGAATCTGACCTTGGTCATATTGAAGTATACAACACAAATTCTACATTTTCAGGTAAGAATTTATTTCCGGCAGAACGTTTGAACGTTCGTTTTTTGCAGTACGAGAGGCAGGCTTTTATGTTTTCCCACAGCATTTTAGACTTCTCTTCTGAATATTGAACAAGTGGTGTCTGTATGTATTCAGTATTTTATGAAAGTAACAACCCAAGTGGTACGCCGTGACAGAACACCATGTTAGCCTAACAAGATGTGTTAAATAACAATTGGTGGATGAGAGTTTGCGTGTTAAATGCAGTACTACACTCTTAAAAGTGCGTGGTTAAAAAGTAACCACATCGTGGTTATTTTTAACCACGTTCTACTTCTAGTCGTCAACTATGCACCGACACCAATGGTGTCAAATTTGACCCCTTGTTAGTGGTCAACATAAACAACCACGTGTTTTTGTCATAATTTAACCCCATTGTGGTCAATATTTAACCCAATCACGTGGTCAAAATTTAACCCAATCACGTGGTCAAATTAACCTTATCCTGTAGTCATTTTGGAATTACACCATTGCCGTGGTCAACCATTTTGACCACTTGACGTGGTCACAACGTGGTCAATTGGATCAAAATTTAACCAAATCCCGTAGTCAATCTTTAACTCAATCCCGTGGTAATTTTGGAATGACAAAAGTACACTTTAAAAACATTGGAAACTTGTACACAATCAGAATACTTTTAATTCAAATTTTATTTTGCCATCATATACATCAGAATTCAGAACATTAATAAACATTGTATTAATGAAAGTTCATCAGATAATAATCTCTGGATACTGTTTGAGTAACTTAGCAAAAAGTTAAGTCCCGCAGTAAGGGTTTTTTAGGGGGCGTGATAGTGAAAAGTGGACTTTTCCCCACCACTGACCCTTTGTCTCATTGTACTTGAATCTAGGGCAATAAAAGGCTTAAAATTCTGGTAGAGGTTTTAAAGTGGCTCAATAAAAGACATGCAGCACATGTGATATTCCCCAGAATGTAGCATGATAGGATAATTGATGAGGAAAAGGGCTAAGAAATGGAAAATGAGGAATTTAGATTTAACATCCTTCATAATTAAAAAAATCAATTATTATAAATGAAATATCAAAATGTAGTGGCAAAAATCGGTGTAATTGTTTAGTTACATAATCATGAATCGACCAAGCAAACCATTTGTTTTTTCACTGTCCCAGTACAGGGGTACACTTAAGTATAACCATGGAGGAAGGAAAATACTATTTTCCTTCCTCCATGGTATAACTGACCAGAAAAACATTTGTAAAACAAAAAAGAGGTGGGTTTATTTTCACTAATGTTCATGGTTCAAATGGGACCATAAAAAAGTAATACTAAGTACTACCTGAAGGTCAAAGAATGGATTTTATACAACTATAAACCGGTAAGTGTTTACTTGAGCTAGATAAATAATATATACACCATTGTAGGTTTGGGCGGTTCCGGAACCGAGTCCTTCAAATACCCGGTTCCCAGAGCTGCGGCTCTAATAATGAAAGCTTTCCAACAATTATATATATATATTTGCGTGGTGTAAAATTAATTATTTACATATAAAATTTGTCCGTCGATATTATTTATATATAAGTATAATGGTCCGTACAATTATATATATATAATGAAAGCTTTCCAACAATTATATATATATAATTGTCTGGTGCAAAATGTATTATTTGTAAATAAAATTGAAATAATGGTTAAATAATGAATTATATATGAAATAATGAATTATTTGTAAATAATAGCGTTAAATAATAAATTTACACATGGCGCCTCATAGTACCAGAGCCGGCTGGGAGCCGAGTCCCAGAGCCGGCTCCAGCAAAATACCCGACTGAGGACTATCTCGGCTCTAATTGAAATACCCAGTTGTCTCAGCTCCAACTCTGTATGTAGCCAAGAACCGCTTCCAGTCAAAATACCCGATTCTCTTTGATGAGCGACCGACAAAATGTAACTCGAGACTGCAGCAAACTTGTGAAGGCGCCACACACACAACTGATGCAAACCGCAATGTCTGTGCACTAGTATTACAATAGGTAGAATGCATTGTGTCACTGAGTTGTTTATAAATTGGCCTCTTAACATGGATACTTTGGTTATGGAGATGTTGTTAAAAATGTTGACGGCACGTGTCTTGAGAAGTGGAGTGATCAAGGTGGCCCCGCAATATGGATAAACTTGTGACGAAGTTAAGTCATGTTGCTAGTGTTCTTTATGTACTTTCAATACAGCATGGACGGTAGTACGGTACCTTGTGCAATTGCTTAATTGCTCCAACCCCCGTTTATAAATTGGCCCCGTAACATGGATACTTTGGTCATCACGTTGTTAAAAATGTTGACAGCACGTGTCTTGAGAAGTGGAACGATCAAGGTGTCCCCGTAATATGGATACTCTTGTGGGTGCACCCCACTAAATAAACTTCCATAGTAAACAGTGTTAAACACAAAATATTCAAAAATCGTTAAAAAATACTTAAAAGTCCCACAGTTTTTAAAACCAAAAGAAAAAATATTGATCGATATATAACCTTTTATTTTCTTCTCTATTTACTGTCTAAAGTCCAGGTTTCCAGGAAGTTATCCTCATCCCAATGAAAACCACCCTCTACAGTAGTGAAAACGTCCACACTGAAAAACAGCCATTTTGGAAAAAGGCCTTACGCTTGAAATCAAATTAGGACCACTTTTTCAGGGCCTAGTGTGTCCAAAATACTCGAAGTTGAAAGCCAAGGACCCCCAGGTTATGATATTGGGCCATTTTTACACAATCCATCAAATGTATGGGCCTCAAATCTTTGTTTTTCAGAAACATTTGAGGACATACACTTTATGATAAACAGCTTGGCGCATGAATTCCTCACTATTTAGTGGGGTGCACCCTTTAGAGAGATGATTTTTTCTAATTTGACTTGGAACCACACTGAGTACATCCAGTATGTTGCCGAGATAACATTTCTGAAAAAAAAATTGAAAAATATTGCTCCACTGAAAAATGACAGCTTTAAACATACTTGTGCATCTATCATAATGTTACATGCAGTTTAGATAACCATGCATCATGCACGTACGTATCACTTATTCTGGGATTCAGTGTTTGCCTTCCAATGATTCTAAAACAAGAATTAGTTTTGCTCCATGAACATTTCAACAATACTTTGTATTCCTTATTATGACAATATGAGAGTTTTACAAAGTTACCCCTGTTAGGGGCGGATCCAGATTGACAGAAAAGGGGGCCTATATTCATATACACAATGAAACATATATCCAACTTTCCTCCTCATAATGTGAACATTATTCTCTTGGTAAAACTGTAAAATGTGACTTGTCCTATGGCATAAATACACTACAACCATGCATCCCCCATATGCAAATACTGCCCCCCCCCCCCCAAATGAAGAGGGTCAATCAAAAATAATGAAACAATCAGATGTCTATAAGAGTAACGTCATTTACTGTAATTTTCACAGTAGAAATGGCAAAGTTTTTTTTGAATAAATTGTTTGTTATTATCTCAGCTGTGTATTTCATAAGACCCAAAATAAAAGTACACAGAATTACCGAAGACAAGGAGGGAGCAAAGCATGTAGTTGGTCTTCACAATACCGGGGTTTAGCTCTGATTGTCCGAGGAGGCTCGATCTTGGTGACTGCAATGGATACAACTGTTTCCTCACAAAATGCCCTGCAAAAATTATTAAATAAATATTCAACACGTTATAACCTCTGTAAAAATGAACAGGAAAACAAAAATCTGAAACTGTCAGGAGCTTCTGAAAATTAATACTTAAGGGTTAGGGTTAGTGTTTAGGGTTATATAAGGGCCAGGGTTAGAGTTAGGGTTAGGGTTAGGGTTAGGGTTATAAGGGCTAGGGCGTTAGGGTTAGGGTTTAGGTTTAGGTTTAGGTTTAGGTTTGGGGTTCGGGGCAGGGTTAGGGTAATGCACAAGTTTCCTACCGGCTGCCCGGTGATGCTTTAAAGAAAGTTGAAAATGTCAACAAAAGAAGACGAGAGTGTCTCAAACTAACGTTACTCTGGTGGACACACAAATCGGACAATATGCCATGGAGGAGATTACTTAACCAGCACTCTAAAACTGAATTTATTAATCAAGCAGGTTTTCTTCATGAGTGATGCATTTATTTTGGCACACAAAACCTAATGACAATTGACAATCACATAATAAACCAATTGGTTATAAGTTTTACCTCAGTTCCCTATGTACCCTAGTCATCAGATTATAATAAAATTCCTAATTTAAGGGTAAAGAGCTTGTTTAAAAAATTGAAAAGTTTCAAAACAATATTGGAAATGGGTAAATGAAGATAAAAGCAACTTTTGTAAATGCAAAACAAAATGACAAAAAAACATTATCCCAAAAGGAGCGCATGGCAACTAGGGTATTAATGCCGCCATTTTGTAACTTATTACATACCTTTTTATTGTAATTGTTCTGTAAATGTCCTGTGTTTCATCCAATAAAGAACTGAAATAGAAGGGTATTCAATGAGTAAATTTTCTGTTTATAAACTTTGCATTTATCATCAGGCTTACTGAAGTTGTAAACAAAAAACATCCCTCTGTCATGGACGCCGCCATTTTGACTATATAGGGTGCACCCCACTAAATAAACTTCCATAGTAAACAGTGTTAAACACAAAATATTCAAAGATCGTAAAAAAATACTTAAAAGTCCCACAGTTTTTAAAACCAAAAGAAAAAATATTGATCGATATATAACCTTTTATTTTCTTCTCTATTTACTGTCTAAAGTCCAGGTTTCCAGGAAGTTATCCTCATCCCAATGAAAACCACCCTCTACAGTAGTGAAAACGTCCACACTGAAAAACAGCCATTTTGGAAAAAGGCCTTACGCTTGAAATCAAATTAGGACCACTTTTTCAGGGCCTAGTGTGTCCAAAATACTCAAAGTTGAAAGCCAAGGACCCCCAGGTTATGATATTGGGCCATTTTTACACAATCCATCAAATGTATGGGCCTCAAATCTTTGTTTTTCAGAAATATTTGAGGACATCAGAGATGCCAACATACACGATTTGGGCGTAGCAAATACGATTTTGAGCCGTGAATACGACTCTACGATAATACTTCATTGAAATACGCTAAACAAGCCGCCCCAGTATAATTGTATGTAGTTACAATACAAGCAAACAATGAATGAACTGTTAAGTGGAAATAAAAATGATGAAAAATAATTTTAAAAATTAAAAAACAAAACAACAACCTTTTAAATATTTACCGCAGTGGTGGTAAAAAGCGACGATAGCGGGATTAGCGGCGAATTCACACGATTACCGTAATTTCCAGAATATAAGCCGCGGCCGCTATATGTTGATTTTGACACGGTAAAAGTTGCCTGCGGCTTATACGCGGTGCGGCTTATACGCCGAGGTATGAATCTTGAAGAACAAAACACAATGCACAATTAAGCAAAAATCGTTGGTAAACCTAAAAACCTTTATTGTTCGTATGCGTAGCGAAAATGGTCTGGTCATTGTCAGTTTTAGTGAGCGGACCTCGATACACACAGATTTATTCAAAACTTCTGAAAAAAAAAAACCGTTGCAACGTTTAGCGACATCAGAATCCACGACGTAGATCGTAGTCTATGCCATGCGTGTACCAGAGAGCCAATGGGAAAACTCGTTATATCGTAGTCTATGGAAGGAGCCAATAGGAAAATTCGTTACGCGTGTCAGGCGATGAGTCATCGTTTCGTTGGTTGCCGTTGCAGTGATTACATGTACGTTGTGCAGAAAGCAGGCAACCAGCGGGACTACGTTCGACATGCCCGAATCCCGTAAATAGACGGCCGGTACGGGAACGGAACAGCAAAATAAAAATGTCGCAGAAAGCTGCGGTGCAGAAATTTCAAGATAAATACTCAGAAAGCTACCCAGTTATTGCTGCCTCCAAACTTGGGGAACTTTGTAAAATATGCAGCACGGATTTCTGCATTAGCCATGGTGGCCTTAACGATGTCAATAATCAACATTTCTAACGTGACTGATGCATGGATTACTATCGGAAGATCATTATTGTGATCTTTTCGGATAAGATACGTCTAGCATTGTTATAATTTCATAATTTTTTCATTGAGTATTTTCCTTCAATTTACTCTGCCCCCGGTCCCACTACCGCCAGCGGGGTTCACACCGAGTGCGGCGCTGAAATTGCCCAAAATCCGGACATGCATTTTTTTGCGTTAGATTTTTGCGATTTTTTTTTACAATAGATGCTACTCTTTTTTGGAATTCAATGTTGGCATCTCTGGGACATACACTTTATGATAAACAGTTTGGCGCATGAATTCCTCACTATTTAGTGGGGTGCACCCTTGTGACGAAGTTAGTCATGTTGCTAGTGTTCTTAATGTACTTTCAATAGGCATGGACGGTAGTACGGTACCTTGTGTATAGGGGGTGGTACATACCGGTACGCTTAATCGCTCCAACTCCTGAAGCATGTGCAAAGCCATGGCAGCACGGCTTGTAACGTTGTTTGCTAACGGTAGGATAATGGAAACAAATCTCTAACTTAGCTTAACGTTTCCATAAAGTTTCCTTAAAGTTTCTGAAACATATTTTAAATTAAACAACATTATCATCACTGCATTTGCGGTTGAAAATTGAAACTCCTTCGTATCAGGGCGCAACGAAGTTTGAATAGACCGTATGTTTTATTATTTTCTGTAACCTTATGTTTTTCTTTGAATCTCTTGGAACCGGTTCCGACTTTTGGGAACCGAACCGGTTCCAGAAATTTGTGGAACCGCCCAAGCCTACACCATTGTTACATTTTAACATTACAAACTTTATACCAAATAAATGTACATTGATTCCAAAAAATAGCTGAAACAAAGAAAACACTCATTTTGTAAGTGTCTTTTTCTCAGTTGAATGTTTGTTAATGCAGGCATGTGTCATAATTTGAACTTGAACAAAAACAGCCATCATGTGATTGACAGAAAGCAAATGATAAAAGCCTTATCGGAATTGTGCGCGCAATGAATTATGGGAGTCGAGTTTTGGAAAAAAGTTGTGAACAAACACACATGTTTGTGCAAAAAGTCAATGGAGGAGAAAGGTGGTCGGTCAGAAAATTGGCGTTTTTTTTGTTTTTACGTATTATAGCAAAATTATTGAAAAATTTATTAAGAATTAGTTAAATTACATACATAACATTTGTATAATTAAGATTTTTTTTTTTTAATTCCCAGAAACCACGCAAACGGAGGATTTCACACCTGATTTCTTGAGTGACAGTTATATTCTAATTTGCTCGTCGCACTGTACTTTTTAGGCAAACTCGATCACTACTAACGGCCTAGAAGCTCTTCATTTCGGTTTTCGGAACATATTTTCTTTTAGAAATATTCTCCATATTGACAAAAATATATTGCATATAAATTAAAGGATGGTAAAAAGGAGAAAACAGTGCCTTGTGCCACTTGCCTTTTTTATACGTTCATGATATTCAATTGTTATTATTTTTTGTACAATCCTATAATTAGCAGTAGGAACAACAATTTACTGGTGTTTGACATAATTAATACAATATTAATCCCAAGGGGATTAAAATAGGCAAGTTTCATTTCAGATCTGATGGGTGGCGATCCGTGTCCCCAATCTGCAATTGGGGAACGTAATGCAGTAAGTAATCAGACAGTCCCAAAATAATATAATAATAAGATAATAATTTCTTGATAAGAAAACAGTTCTTGTCTCAACTAGCACTTTGTTTGATTTTAATTATTATTATTATTTTTTTGGGTGGCAGCAAGTTTGTATTTATTTATTTATTTATTTATTTATTTATTTATTTATTTATTTATTTATTTATTTATTTGTTTCTTTAAATGTTTTAAATTTTACGCTCGACCGACACCCCCAATTTATAATCATCATTATTGTGGGTTTGACCATAATGCTTAATTTGTTTTTTAAATACGATGAAATTAGGCCCTATTTGCAATTTACCCCTTTTTTAGAAGACAAAAATAATGGTCGTCGCACCCCGGGGATAAGAAATCAGCTGAGCATTCCTCCATTTGCGTAGTTTTCGGGGGGAAATCAATTATTTTCTTAATTATAAAAATGTTGTTTATAATTTAACTGATTTCGTAAAAATATTATCCATAACTTTGGTATAATACGTAAAAAACGTCAATTTTCTGAGCGACCACCTGTCTCCTCCATTGACTTTGTGCACAAACGTGTGCGTTTGTTTACAACCTTTTACCAAAACCCAACTCCCATAATTCATTGCGCGCACAATTCCGATAAGGATTATAGCAACTTACCCATCTTGGGTAACAAATAATTATTTGAGAGAAGGGCATTTACAAACTGAGTCTCATCCAAAAGCATCTGTTTGATAACAAAATGCTCATGCTGTAGTTTGTAGGTTTGCAAAATGTACTCAAATTGGATCAGTACACTACTTCAAACAGCAAAAGTTCTTTCTGCAAAAATAACTCATGTAAACAACCAATTACAAATATACAGTAAATGAAGAAAGAAGCAAAAATCAGAGTCTTTATTATATTACAGTATAGGTTCACTGCCAAAAATATAACACAATTAGGGCCCTTTATCCCCCGTTTACAGTGGGTAGTTAGTCCTTAGAAATGTCAGCTTCCCTTGCTTTTTCTATATTATTATGCAAATGAGTTATCAGGCTACTTTATATATTATATATTATATTCATGGTTTATTAAAAACATTCAATTTGGTTGCCAACGGCAAAATTACATTGAATTTACAAAATTTACAGAGATTAACATAAAAAAATAAACAATCAAGAGTTCCAAAGAGACATCTTAAAACTGAGTAGTATAATAAAGAATATATAAGATGAAATAAATAAATTAAAACTGATAAGACGAGTAAAATAAAAAGCAATTTACAAAGAATATATACAAATATATGTATGTATAAAACTTGAAGCTTGAAGCTTGAAGCCCCCCCCCCCCAAAAAAAATAAATAAATAAATAAAAATAGAAAAGCTAACAATTAATGGCAGTTTTCATTTAGTAGTTTGACCATGTAAGGGATTGCACTATTAACATGTCTCTTGGTACGTACATTAGGAGTTGTCAATAAATGTGAGTTACGTAGTAAACGGCCATTACTATCTCCTCTAGTTTTAGGAAGCCACTCTCGAAATTCAACACTGTTCATCAGAGAATTAGCAAATTTAAAGCAAATATGTTGGCGACGTTGCTCAAGGTCTTGAATTTCCAATACATGTAGGGCATGATGGTAAGATTCATAACCATTAGCTAAAATAATCCTACAGGCTCGTTTTTGAATTCGTTCTATTGCATTGTGTTGCTTTATAAGTAAGACCTGGATGCCAGACAGGGACAGCATATTCTAATAGTGGTCGAATGAAACCAACATAAATGGTGACGAGGTCTTTGATTGCTAGGCCAAACCTTCTAAGATTAGTTAACATAAACAACCGTCCACTGGCTCTACTGATAATGTCATTGATATGTATATCCCATTTTAGATTACTGGCCACTTTAATACCAAGTATTTTAAGGGCTTCACTTGATTGAAGTTCTTGGCCAGACAGTTGTAATGGATCGCGAGGGGCAGGGTTCTTAGCAAATGTGATGTCCATAGAAAAACATTTTGCTGGGTTTATCAGCATGTTATTTTCAGATGCCCATAAATCAAATCGGTCGAGTGTTTCTTGCATGTTGCTGGAACTGCTAACTTTTATGTTCTCAACCAAGGTCATATCATCAACGTACTTAAGGGTGAGATTACAACTCTCGGTCGGTACTGCTGCATCATTTATCATTTATCATAGTGAAAACTGCGACGTGACAGTTCAAGTTCAATTTATGTTCAATTAATCTGTTTGACCACTTTTGTCGTAGTCAAAATGACCTAATAAATGCGGTTATTTAAAAAATACTTGCGAACAAATTGGGGTTAATTATCGGTAAAAATAACCACGAAAGTTGTCAGATTAATTTGACGATGGAAATTATAACCACGGACTTTTTAGTGTATGCATGCGACGGTAACAAACAACTGTTGGAGAACTGTGTTACAATAATTTATTTTATTTTATTTACACTACTTAAGACTTCTTGAAAGTGCCTGTGTTTTGAAGTCAATGTTCTTTTTTACTGTTCTTGCTCGGAAACAGAGTCCTTTAATACTTTGTCGGGTAACCACGTGACCTGATAATTGCGGCCATCTGTCTAGGCAATGTCTCGTACAAATTCATGTTGCAATACTTTTGGCCAGTGAGTGTATATCAATCTATCAAACCAGTTAGAAATGAACAAGTTTCGTTATTGCATAACAAACATCTAGTACCGGTACAGTTAATAAAGATAAACATTCATTTTATGCAGAACACTTATTTTGTACTTTACATACTGAAATACCTGAAATGATGAAGGGACTCGTATAATAAATACAAAAATAAATAAATAATTAAAAACACGCTGGGTATATACTTGTAGATAAAGTCGGCACAGCATTTTATACATAAATTATTAAGTTAATTAAACCCCAAAAATATCCTGGTTGGTGACAAGTTTTTCATAGGGAAATGTCCTATTGTGTATAGATACATGTATTCACATGTATTTGGTATACATTAATCCCCTGTATATCGATAATCCACTGCCCAAACATTAAGCGACTACTAAATGGCTCAAGAGTTTATCGATCGATAGGATTACGGATGTCTGGTGTCCATGCCCATCAACATGCACAGCATACAGTTCAAATATAATACAAGCATTTTGGAATACAGGCATCATGTACATGTAGTTTGATTTTAAAATTGATTTTAGGGGGAGGGTTAAGAGACAATGGATATACACATCTTTTCTGCACTACTGATACATCTACTACACCAAGGACTTTGAACCAACGACTCTCGGTATGTCTTAAACATGGCCAGAATGCCGGGACGTTGCTGCCGTCACTTGAATTGCCTGTACCGTTAAGTAGGCATTTCAGTCATGCGTCCACAATGGACACGCCGATGGTGTGGAACTGGTCATAAACAAAACTAAATCGGATGTGACCTATTAAGTTCTTATCACGGGCGCCGGTATACAGATAACAATAGACAAATGCCATAGACGCGTCCTAACACTGGTAGTTGTCAGGTGGTTGTTGCATGGAGGAAGAAAACAGAAGGAGTCACATCACCCAGCCTCTTATCAGGACCATGGTAGGATTTAGCCAGCAACGTTGAATGTAAGAATCCATTTTCTATTCTGGATGATGAACTTGAATCTGACTCTGAAATGAATGCTATAAATAGTACTCATCTAAATTGCTCTAATGATACAAATATTAATAATGTGCACGTAATTGTTAAGAGAAAGAGCAACAAACGCCATAGGCGTGGGGGGAGAAAAACTAACCGTGTCACTGTCAGAGCTAAGAAATATCATAGTATTAAAATTGCGTATAACAATGTTAATAGGTTAAGGCCATAGATCCACGAATTAGCCAAGTTGTTGAATGATGAAAGTATTGATGTATTTGGGGTTGCAGAGACTTTCTTAAAGGGTATTGATAGTATTGATGTTTATGGTTATAGATGGGTAGGCAAAAACAGGTCTAAAAAGGGTGGTGGCGGTATAGGCCTCCTTCTTTCAAACTCGGTTAATGTTGTCGATGATGATTTATTTCATTCAGGCGCTGATAATTATGAAAGACTATGGGTTAAAGTTCGCATTGATAACGATCAACCATTACATATTGCTATTGCATATTTCCCGGTTGAGGGCTCTGATAATGACACTACTGAAGAAATGTACGGACAACTCTTGTCTGAAGTTATGCTTCTTGAGAACGAAGAGATTGACCCTCGTATCTTAATCATGGGCGACATGAATGCGCGAATTGGCCGGGAAATAAGCAATGGTGATCCTGTTTTGAATTCAAATGGTGTGCGGCTCCTTAATTTCTGTGATGATGCAAATTTATCAATCTTAAACCGTCACAGAAATTGCCACGGCAAAATTACTTGGTTTAGAGGTAGTCTACAAAGTACTATCGATTACATGATATGTATCTAATAACCTTGTTAATTGTGTTCATGAATTGATTGTTGATGAAGACCGTAAATACGGCTTAGGGAGTGATCACAATGTTTTGTCTCTAACAATGCGCTTGCAAAATAATTTCCCTGCCAAACAAAATGACAATGTTGTCAAAAGGATTTATTGGGATGTTAAGGAAGACCAAGATTTCACACTTTATTGTGATCGTTTGCGGATTAATCTCGACAATTGGGATATTGATTCTTTTGACGATCCTGATACTCTGGGACTCTTGGAAAAACCACATCCTGGCGGCAGCGACTGTAGGATTAGGGGTAAAAGAGTCGAGGGTTAAGTGCAATTCATGGTTTGATGATAGTATTGATGAGGGTATCAAGGGTCGTAGAAGTGCCGCTAGATTGCACAGACAATGGGCGCGGGGTGACAGATCTGACAAAGACTTAGGAGATTTACTTTGGCAAGATTATCAGGAAAAGCGTACTCGTGTAAAACAACTAATTAGGAATAAAATCACTGAGATGCAGGTTAATAGATCCATTAATATCGCTAATAAGGGTGGACCATCGTGTAGGGATTTTTGGAAAGTTTTGAAGGGAAGCAGTAATAATCGCGATAACCCCAGTATTAATTGCATAAAAACTCCTAACTCTAACGAAATCATTTCTGATAAGGCAAAAATGAACCAGACGGTTCTTCAATACTGGCGTACTCTGGGTAAAATGCATTTAAATCTAAATGATGATGATAATGAGCGCACCCATATTTAAGAAAGGTGACCGTAAGGATTTGAACAACTACAGGGGGATTTCCCTGACCTCATGTGTTGCAAAAATATTTAACATAATTATTGCAATGAATATCTCCGATTTCCTTGAAAGTACAAATGCTCTTTCGGAAGTTCAGGGAGGGTTCCGTTCGTCTTATCGATGTGACGATCATATTTTTACCCTTAAAAGCATAGCCGCGTGTCGTCTTGCAGAGGGAAAAAAACCTTTTATGGCCTTCCTGGATTTCCGAAAAGCTTTTGACACAGTTTGGAGAGATGGTCTTCTTATGGCAGCGTGGAATACAGGGTTAAGGGTAGAATTTTGAGATTAATCGATGCACTCTACGATAATGTCCAGGCTCGGGTTAAATTTGGGAATATTAATACGGAATTTTTCGAAGTGACTGAAGGGGTAAAACAGGGCTGTGTCCTGTCTCCGGTTTTATTTTCTATTTTTATCAACGAATTCACTAAATTACTCAAGGCCCATGATTTAGGGGTAAGAATTCACGATGTTTGTGTGGGAAGCCTCTTTTGGGCAGACGATGTTGTCTTACTGGCTAATGACGAGAATGAACTTAACAGTATGTTAAACCTAGCTGCCGATTTTGCAAATGAGTGGAGACTGAGTTTTAATGACGATAAGTCCAATGTCTTAATTACAGGTCAAAGGGTTAACAAAGACAAATTATGGAAACTTGGTGATAGATTGATTTCGGAAGTCGATTCTTATAAGTACTTGGGTGTTAATATATCTCGCAATCTATCGGATCATGCACATATTGATGAAGTTGTTAAAAAAGGGAGTAGACTGATTGCTTACATAAAGTCTATTATCGCCAACTTTGACGACTATAATCGCGTTTATTATGGGGATATACTATGGAGGACGATTGCGCTACCGTCGATCAATTATGCATGTGCTGTATGGTCCTGTAGCCAGTCAGATCTTGACAGAATTGAAAACTTGCAATCGCAAATGGCGCGACATATTCTGAAGGCTCCACGCAATACGCCGCGTGTTGCACTCTACGGCGATCTCGGCTGGTCGCCTCTTTCCACATTTCATAATATCGCGAGGCGAAATACCTCTCTAGAGTTATTAATATGGAAATGCATCGCTGGCCCAAGCTCCTCTTACTTACTATGCTTAGCCTTGGCTGCGAATTTAATCAGTTGCGCTTCAAATTTGTAAATAGCGCTCAAAATATCCTTACCAGCTGAAACTTGAATACAATATTTGACTGTGCGAAAACTGGGAGCCTTTTCGATCCGCACTTGGCTAAATCGATTAAGCGCGTACTTATGGATATTTCAGATAATGATTGGTTGGAAGAAGCTTGCTCCAAATCTTCACTAACTGATTATGTAACCATCAAAGATAACCCATGTTTAGAAAGTTATCTTTTGGATAAAACTGACTTCCATGGCGTCAGTCTCAAATTTAAACTCCGCTCCAACACTCTTCCACTCAATCGCAGAATTAGAAATTGGACGGCAGATAATGACGGTACATGCAACCTATGTAACTCAGGTATTGAAGATGTTAGACACTTCTTGTTTACATGTCATGCTCTTAATAATATTAGATCCGAAGAATATACAAAGTTAGAAAACTATCTTATGTCAAATGAATATTATGATATATGGGAGCTTTTTATATCCGGCAGCTTAGATGTTAAATATCATCTCACACTTGGGAGCACCTCAAGTATATTCTGTAATATAGAAAATGCCGATATAATTTATTCATTATTTGATACTTTCTGTAAATCATATGTTAAGCGTGCGTGGAAATTGAGATCCGATATTATTCGGACTACAATGTAAATAATCTCTTCTTGCATACTTCGTTGCTGTAATTATGTTTGTATATGTTTTATATTTTTACTATATTTTCTAGAACTCATTTTAAATCAACTTGGGTTCCAATGATCATTGATAGCTATATGATTGATGGTACACCCTCAGATTTGGTGTCGCGCGTGCATCCCTTGTTCTGGACAATACCTACGACGTCAAAGCTGAGAGTGTATCATCACATATTTTTGTATCTTGTTAATTTGCTTTTAAATGTGTTTTGTATTATTTATGTGTATGTGTGTCGGACGCACCGCCTTTTGGCCGAGTGCCACTGTTGTAAAAGTGTAAGTCCAAATAAATAAATAAATAAAAGAGTTTTGTTAACAATCTCAGAGGTAAGACAGACAGTGCTAATGAGGGTAGGGATAATAGTAATTGTATTTATGACGTTGATATTAACATGGATATTCTAATCAAAGCCTTGAAGGTAGCCAAAAACAACAAATCTCCAGGTATTGATGGCATTACGAACGAGCTCTTAAAAAACGGGGGTGAGTGTTTAAATCGGTCGCTTTTGGATATGTTTAGAAAGTTTATTTTGTTTGAAAAGATCCCCGAGGAATGGAATCGCGGTATCATTGTACCCATATTTAAGAAAGGTGACCGTAAGGATTTGAACAACTACAGGGGGATTTCCTGACCTCATGTGTTGCAAAAATATTTAACAGAATTATTGCAATGAATATCTCCGATTTCCTTGAAAGTACAAATGCTCTTTCGGAAGTTCAGGAGGGTTCCGTTCGTCTTATCGATGTGACGATCATATTTTTACCTTAAAAGCATAGCCGCGTGTCGTCTTGCAGAGGGAAAAAACTTTTATGGCCTTCCTGGATTTCCGAAAAGCTTTTGACACAGTTTGGAGAGATGGTCTTCTTATGGCAGCGTGGAATACAGGGTTAAGGGGTAGAATTTTGAGATTAATCGATGCACTCTACGATAATGTCCAGGCTCAGGTTAAATTTGGGAATATTAATACGGAATTTTCGAAGTGACTGAAGGGGTAAAACAGGGCTGTGTCCTGTCTCCGGGTTTATTTTCTATTTTTATCAACGAATTCACTAAATTACTCAAGGCTCATGATTTAGGGGTAAGAATTCACGATGTTTGTGTGGGAAGCCTCTTTTGGGCAGACGATGTTGTCTTACTGGCTAATGACGAGAATGAACTGAACAGTATGTTAAACCTAGCTGCCGATTTTGCAAATGAGTGGAGACTGAGTTTTAATGACGATAAGTCCAATGTCTTAATTACAGGTCAAAGGGTTAACAAAGACAAATTATGGAAACTTGGTGATAGATTGATTTCGGAAGTCGATTCTTATAAGTACTTGGGTGTTAATATATCTCGCAATCTATCGGATCATGCACATATTGATGAAGTTGTTAAAAAAGGGAGTAGACTGATTGCTTACATAAAGTCTATTATCGCCAACTTTGACGACTATAATCGCGTTTATTATGGGGATATACTATGGAGGACGATTGCGCTACCGTCGATCAATTATGCATGTGCTGTATGGTCCTGTAGCCAGTCAGATCTTGACAGAATTGAAAACTTGCAATCGCAAATGGCGCGACATATTCTGAAGGCTCCACGCAATACGCCGCGTGTTGCACTCTACGGCGATCTCGGCTGGTCGCCTCTTTCCACATTTCATAATATCGCGAGGGCGAAATACCTCTCTAGAGTTATTAATATGGAAATGCATCGCTGGCCCAAGCTCCTCTTACTTACTATGCTTAGCCTTGGCTGCGAATTTAATCAGTTGCGCTTCAAATTTTTAAATAGTGCTCAAAATATCCTTACCAGCTGCGACTTGAATACAATTTTTGTCTGTGCGAAAACTGGGGAGCCCCTTTTCGATCCGCACTTGGCTAAATCGATTAAGCGCGTACTTATGGATATTTCAGATAATGATTGGTTGGAAGAAGCTTGCTCCAAATCTTCACTAACTGATTATGTAACCATCAAAGATCGCCCATGTTTAGAAAGTTATCTTTTGGATAAAACTGACTTCCATGGCGTCAGTCTCAAATTAAACTCGCTCCAACACTCTTCCACTCAATCGCAGAATTAGAAATTGGACGGCAGATAATGACGGTACATGCAACCTATGTAACTCAGGTATTGAAGATGTTAGACACTTCTTGTTTACATGTCATGCTCTTAATAATATTAGATCCGAAGAATATACAAAGTTAGAAAACTATCTTATGTCAAATGAATATTATGATATATGGGAGCTTTTTATATCCGGCAGCTTAGATGTTAAATATCATCTCACACTTGGGAGCACCTCAAGTATATTCTGTAATATAGAAAATGCCGATATAATTTATTCATTATTTGATACTTTCTGTAAATCATATGTTAAGCGTGCGTGGAAATTGAGATCCGATATTATTCGGACTACAATGTAAATAATCTCTTCTTGCATACTTCGTTGCTGTAATTATGTTTGTAGGCCTATATGTTTTATATTTTTACTATATTTTCTAGAACTCATTTTAAATCAACTTGGGTTCCAATGATCATTGATAGCTATATGATTGATGGTACACCCTCAGATTTGGTGTCGCGTGCATCCCTTGTTCTGGACAATACCTACGACGTCAAAGCTGAGAGTGTATCATCACACATTTTTGTATCTTGTTAATTTGCTTTTAAATGTGTTTTGTATTATTTATGTGTATGTGTGTCGGACGCACCGCCTTTTGGCCGAGTGCCACTGTTGTAAAAGTGTAAGTCCAAATAAATAAATAAATAAAAGAGTTTTGTTAACAATCTCAGAGGTAAGACAGACAGTGCTAATGAGGGTAGGGATAATAGTAATTGTATTTATGACGTTGATATTAACATGGATATTCTAATCAAAGCCTTGAAGGTAGCCAAAAACAACAAATCTCCAGGTATTGATGGCATTACGAACGAGCTCTTAAAAAACGGGGGTGAGTGTTTAAATCGGTCGCTTTTGGATATGTTTAGAAAGTTTATTTTGTTTGAAAAGATCCCCGAGGAATGGAATCGCGGTATCATTGTACCCATATTTAAGAAAGGTGACCGTAAGGATTTGAACAACTACAGGGGGATTTCCCTGACCTCATGTGTTGCAAAAATATTTAACAGAATTATTGCAATGAATATCTCCGATTTCCTTGAAAGTACAAATGCTCTTTCGGAAGTTCAGGGAGGGTTCCGTTCGTCTTATCGATGTGACGATCATATTTTTACCCTTAAAAGCATAGCCGCGTGTCGTCTTGCAGAGGGTAAAAACTTATAGCCTTCCTGGATTTTCCGAAAAGCTTTTGACACAGTTGAGAGATGGTCTTCTTATGGCAGCGTGGAATACAGGGTTAAGGGTAGAATTTTGAGATTAATCGATGCACTCTGATA
>CM055821.1:12905512-12948544 GCA_029582265.1 Zoroaster sp. YZ-2022 | reverse complement strand
TAATAATAATAATAATAATGTGTGATTTATATAGCGCACGTATCCACTACTAAGTGGAATGCTCACGCATTATATCTAGTTATCCTAGCTTATGTAGGTATTTTATTAATATTTTTTATGAAGGCCCATTTAACCGTACATACATTAGGTTTTTAAATATTATTTTATGAAGGACCTTTTAAATAAGAACAGTGTAGTTGGGATTTTCAAACCTAACAATACACAACATTTTAACAGGTTGAGTTATATGAGTCATGGAGGAAGGAAATGGGTGTAATTTGTGTAGCTATATATATTTTATTTTAATGAATGACACATTTGCCGCACTATTCGCAAGAGTGAATGTTAAACTTTCGGTTGTCATCCTGTCGGTTCCCAATTAGCGGTAAACGCACTTGTTTAGAATTATTGTTTTGCCATGATTCATAATAAGAAATGGTTGTAATGTTACAACATACTGCAACGATAATTAAAAACAAGCATGAACGTGTGCTCTTCATCGTTAAAACTATCCAATCACGAGCGCCCAAAGAAAAAAAGCAACCGCTCCTAAAGATGATTTTAATAAGAATGAACATTACTCTTAAAAAAACGCCCGCGCGTCACAACACAACATCAAGACCGCTGGATTTAAGTGACGCACCTGAGGAACCGACGTCAAATTGCTGCTGATACTGCACAGAGGATCCCTAACAACAGGCGAATTCACCCCATAACGGTTCGTAGGCGATTACGTGAAATAGGGCTACGCCCATGTAGACCTGCTATACATCCCATTTTGATGGTACGTCACCGCCAAGCACGTCTGGGGTGGTGCAGGACACACGTACGACATCCATAACGCTGGTGGAGAAACGTTATGCTTACCGATGAATCACGGTTCCAGTTATCACGCAGTGACGGCCGTATACGCGTTTATCGACGCAGGGGTGAACGTTATGCGCAATGCTGCATCGTAGAGTGTGATCGTGGATGGCAATCTTACGGGGGAGAGGTATCGTGGTGCGTGATGAGATCATGGAGCCAGTTGTGGTACCGTTCCACAGCCAGTTGTGGCCTTACGTTTCAACAGGATAACGCTCGTCCACATACCGCACGTGTTGTTCGACAGTTTATGAACGAAAATGACATCGAGTTACTGTTTTGGCCTGCAAACTCACCGGATTTGAATCCCATTGAGCATGATTGGGATGAGATGGAACGGCGCCTACAGCAACCGTCAAACCTGCAGGAATTGGCTAGAGACCTTGTCAACATATAGAACGATATCCCACAAAACTTTCACGCCAATGTCGTTGCTTCAATGAGGAGGAGATGCACAGCCGTAATTAATGCTGAAGGGGGGCACACTTGATACTAACATTGTGACTCAAATTTGAATCCGTGATTCCGGCCCCACCCACAGGACATTATCGTGCATATTCAGTCACTTCTTTTTATCCCATCATGTGAATTTAGTCTTGGACTTCCATAAAAACTTCATTTGGTCAATGTTTAAATCATAGATGCAAACTCACAAACATTTTAGTGATGCACAGTTTCTTTTGTTGGAGAGTATATGTTGAGGGCCATCCTGGTCTTACATTTGACCGTATTTTCACTAATGAACGTCATTATTTTAGTAAATTACAATCAGAGTCTTTTGACATCCTTTGTGATGATATGGCCACTAATGATTTGTGTGCTGTTGGTGGAACACATCAAATTGTAGTAGACAATGCTATTAGGTTTCTATAGTGTTTGCACAACAAGGGCGTCTGACCAGGTTGTGTCATTTTTCTCACGGTTATCCAGAGATCGAGAATCAATCGGCCAGGCCAAGTCTCTGTGGCTACTTTTAATCACAGAATTAGGCGCTACAATGCATTGCTTAGTAGATGGCTTTCTGCTCAGCACCCAGATGTTAGGCTCTTATCGCAAAGAAGGATTAACCTTCCTTGATATCTATCAGATGGCTGTCATCTCACAACAGAAGGGATGACTAAATATTGCAAGGGATTAAAATAAGCTATTTTGCGTAAGGGCATAAACCGACGTTAAGTTGTTCTATTTTCCACTTGGAAGTTCATATGCTGTAAATTGCCTTAACATTATACACATTTAAAGTTGATATATATTGTTTGTGAACAGTATCAAGTTTTGGTTCTATATATCTATAGGTAGATATGGAAAACAGCAATAACAGAGTAAAAGCTAGAAGTAAATTATGGGCTGTTGGTGTTCGTTCTTCAAAGATGAAGAAACAGGGTTCCCACACCAATGACCACCTTTATTTTCCAACTAGGAAAAGTTTTTGTAATATACCATTTTGATGTTTTTCAAGTTGTTTTACATTCATGTACTTTATTGTCTTGTCTCAGGCGCAAAGACTTTAAGAGTTTTGAAAAGCATTTTCTGTTAGTTGTGTAGCTGATAACAGTATAGAGAGATTCAGTGAACGATCCCGTTGTGTCGCGTGGCAAGGTGCAACATGTGGTACAATTTCAATCTTTCTTTACAAGAATAGTATCTAGTACATACACAAATCATTTTTTGGTTTGTTTTGAACTTTGTTGTGTAAAATTGTTCGAGTAAATCGTTCCCTGAAGACTTTTGTCGTTATAACTATATGTATAAGAAAAAGATGAAGAAGAAGAAGATATATAATTTGTTTTAAAGCAAAAGGCAAAAGAAAGTTTATTTTCTGAAGGAAAGTACATCATGAGTGTGTTTAATTAAACGTTTCCTGTTCTTAGTATATCTATATAATTACTTAAATCAGATGTATGTTTTGCCACAGTTTTCGTCAACTTTCATAGAACTCCATTTTGGACTAAATTGGATCGATCGTGGGCGAATGATCCTTAAAGCAGGGAAATTGTGGGGAACTGAGTCAGTTTTAGTTTACAGTTATTTATACCCCTTAATGTACCCCTTAATGGTATGTGGAAGCGTAGAAATAACACATAATTCCAATAAACATTTACTACAATAATCTGGTAAAATTAAATTTTTCAATGGTAACTGTAATGACATATAATGTTCATGTGATTTTTATGCTTTTTGTTGGGTTCAATAAAGAATTATTGTGTAAAACGATCACCCAAACTATATCCTAGGCGTAGTAATAAGCTTTGTGTAAGCAGCCCGTTGTTTACTTGTCAAACTAATGCTTTCACATAGGAGAGTTGGCCTTTTTTTTTTAGCTCTCATGTACTTTACAACCGGCTGGTCATTTATCCATATCTTTGATGTCAACTTTCCCGTAGATTTATAGTCTTTTCTTTTGTGGTGTTGGGTGAGTGAGGAGTGATTTTAATCTTTGATTTATGATATTTTTGTAACAAAAGTATAATCATGACTGTCGTTTCCACTTTGAATATAACGTAATGTAGCAATGTACGTTTATACAACTGTACTATGTTCTATCTTATTGATAGGGACTTTTGGACTTCTCCTTTTGGACTTCTCTTTTTGGACTTCTCTTTTTGGACTTCTCTTTATGGAGACTTCTGAAGACTCTTTTCCGAGACATTTGGAAACTTTTTGGAACTTTGGATATCTTGTAACCGAATAAATTACCAAGAATCAAGTATGTACAAACTGTGAGTTTCGTAATTTACTACAGTGCATCCCCTTGCCAGATGGACCATCCATCAAATCTGACATTGAGCAACTGTAGATGTCACCCCGAGGGAAGTAGGGCCATCCGTTCCCCAACAGTAACAAATTTATATTGTTCTTATTGCAGGCCTCGACAATTTTGTTCTTCTTAATTGCCCGATCGGGCAAGCTTTGGTCGCAGATTGCTTGCCCAAACTTGCCCGGCAAAAAGAGACCCAATTGAGACATGCATTTTGAGGAAATTATATCAGCAAATTAAGTGTCAACATTGCTAAACCTGGACTTATGTATTTTTATTTTTTAATTGACAACATAAGCTTACTTTCGTAGAATAAATAAGTATGTCAAATTTGAACTTTCGTACATGTAAACTCCGTCATGCACGCACTCACACGGAACCGGCGCGCTGATGACATGGACATCTTTATGCTTGCACTTTGCGTACACGTGATGCCGAGTACCGGGAGTGCGGCTATAAGCCAGGCACTTCGTGTATGACGTCACCAAGTGCAGGCTCATCACATGAGGCCCACTTACGAATTCTCAATTCGTCAAAAAATGACATTTTGTAATATTTACACTAGTTGTCACAGCTACAATTCAATTAGCTGACGCGCTAATTGTCGCGCCAAAATTAAACACAATCAAAATGGAGTGGATCCCCAGCTGTTTCCAAGAGAGGAAACACAAAGGAAACTATATTTTTGGCTTGGCAAATGGGTTCTCAACTGGGCGCCGCGCAATACCAGATTAAACACAGTGACGTCAGACACGAAGTGCCTGGCTTATAGCCGTACTCGAGTACCGGCGATGTATTTTTCCACAATGGGTTCACATAAAACTGTGTTGCTATGCTGAGTGCAGCAGCCGACGGCAACGTTACCAAATACTTCACTCGGTCCACCGCCTTACCAATACGGTGGGGCCGAGCGAACCATGAGTACAAGATTGTTTCCTTGGCTCCTCTCGATTGTGTAGACAAATGCATGTAATAAGGAAACCAGTGTCAGTTAAGATGGCGCAACCACGACATGCACTTCAATTAGTGAGTGGATTTTTATAAGCTTAGATTTTATTAAATGCTTTGAACACTTTGTAGGAAATCACCAGTGGAATTAAACGATAAAATGTTTATTTAATAAGTAATATAACTCATTAGTGTTTCAATAAGAGCACTTGCCCGATCGGGCAGACCATTCAGACGTCCAGGTTGCCCGACAAAATTTCACCGTGTCCTGGGCAATCGGACAGGCGATTTGTCGAGGCCTGCTTATTGGCTATTCGATTGCTCATGAATACATGTTCACCATGTTACATTTCATTGTTATACATTGTCTGTACGAACGTAGGCGCTCTGTAAACTACGAAAATGGACTGTATAATAATCTGTAAATGTATTTGTACAGCCAAAACATAGTTGCAGAGTTCAAAGAACCTTAAAGCTTAAATAGTTAGACCTTAACATATAGTTCCAGGTAACGTTGTGACGTCATGGTGAGGTCATCTAATGAATTATGACGTAATTAATTATAATAAAACAATATATTTTATATCTTGTGAACCACAATATAGACAATTTCTTGATTCCTTTATAATCATACAGAACATGGAGGACTCGACATTTGATACAAAGACATGACTCTTACTTGCGGTCCAAACTGGAAGTTCAAATTTAAAAAAAAGTGGCAGGTTTAAAAAAAGTCACCTTTTGCTATCTTGAGAAAACATTACATAGCATTTTACCAAATTTGGCACAATTGACACCCATATTATGAGGAAAAAGTTTGTGAAGTATGAATGACGTCACATGATTGAACCGGAACTTACGGTTAAAATAATTTAAAATTATATGGGATGACTGAACCGGAAGTTAATGTATTCAGTATAACACAATATGTGGTATTTAAATTTTACTATACCTCATACATATTCATGATCGAGAGCCGAATTCTCACTGGTCCATTCACCATCACGTGCCAGATGCTATTTTGGCTGTTACCAAGCGCCCGCGAGTATTCACGCACAGAGTAAATACGCATGCGTAGTAGTTTAACGCATATGCGTTAAACTACTACGCATGCGCTTTACGAAGCAATCGGGGAACAGTCGCACGGGTGTAGTACGCACGCGCGAACATCGCCCATCGCCCTCCTCCCTCTCCTCTCCTCCTCCTC
The DNA here is from genome assembly GCA_029582265.1 of Zoroaster sp. YZ-2022. Classification (NCBI taxonomy): domain Eukaryota; kingdom Metazoa; phylum Echinodermata; class Asteroidea; order Forcipulatida; family Zoroasteridae; genus Zoroaster; species Zoroaster sp. YZ-2022. The sequence continues at coordinate 12,942,767 of CM055821.1, read as the reverse complement.
CTCCTCCTCCTCCTCCTCCTTCTCCTCCTCCTCCTTCTCCTCCTCCTTCTCCTCCTCCTCCTCCTGCTCCTCCTCCTCCTTCTCCTCCTCCTTCTCCTTCTCCTTCTCCTTCCTCCTTCTCCTCCTCCTTCCTCCTCGTTCTCCCCCTTCCTCCTCCTCCTTCCTCCTCCTCCTCCTCCTCGTCCTTCTCCTTCTCCTTCTCCTTCTCCTCCTCCTCCTCCTCCTTCTCCTTCTCCTTCTCCTTCTCCTTCTCCTCCTTCTCCTTCTCCGTCTCCTTTTCCTTCTCCTCCTCCTCCTCCTCCTCCTCCTCCTTCTCCTCCTCCTTCTCCTCCTCCTTCTCCTCCTCCTCCTCCTCCTCCTCCTTCTCCTCCTCCTTCCTCTCCCCTCTCCTCCTCCTCCTCCTTCCACCTCCTCCTTCCACCTCCTCCTCCTCCTCCTCCTCCTCCTCCTCCTCCTCCGGAAGACTTGTCCAGAGACAAAAACATAGTTGCAGAGTTCACTGAATCTTAAAACTTAACACATAGACTTTAACATGTAATTGTATCCTTAGTTGTGACGTCACGGTAAGGTCATCAGATATCGAATTACACTGAATAAAAGTTTAATATTAAAAAAAAATCATATCTCATGAACCACAAAAGATATTTTCACAATCTTAATTATGTGATTTTTTGTACACAGACGTGACCCCAATCTGACCTCTCCTTCCGGTTGAAACAGGAAGTTGGATATTTAAAAAAAATTCATATTTCATGAACTACAGAAGATATTTTCACAATCTTTTCATCATCTTAAAGATCTTGAACTATGTCACATTTCGTTTACAGACACGACTCCATTCTGACCTCTCCTTCCGGTCGAAACCGGAAGGTTAAGTGAAACAATATGCTGAATTACTATTCCCTATATGTACGAATAGCCCATATCGCGCGTGCACAGAGTACATACACACAGAAAGAGGTCTTACTGTACGTGATTATTTCGTACATGTACATGTACATTGTATACGGAGTTTAATATAGGCCTACAACGTAACGGAATGAAATGAGCGTGGAAATTTTTATTTTAATTTTTTTTTTTACATGATATTGGGTCACAAATGTTCTTTCCTCAATTCATCACCTCTCAATATAACAAACTTGAAGAATTACTACAGGTTAAGGTATAACACATATAGGTCTTTCTGTGGGAAAATGCGTGGAAATTTACACCATTCTCATTGAATGCGGCATTTGTACAGTACATGTCCCGCAGTATTACATATAGCGTCAATGAAATTTATGCTTTGCTCAGACTACTTCGCAGAATCTTGCTTTAAAATAGAACGGGTCAAACTACAGTTACAAGGCTCAGACTGTCAGAGCAGATGTTGTGCCTACAATATATGATTTTCCAGTACATCTATAGAAGGTAATTTTTCTTATAATTTTAGTTGACTTTTAAATTAGTTGACTTTTAAATATTAAGCACTTCATGTACATATACGTGTTTTTAAATGAATCGACCAATTTTCTCATTAATACATATTTACTTTAGAGAGACCTGTGACATATGTATTGCACTTAAGTCCATAAGTATTGTATTCGAATCTTTACTTTTCATCAGATATTTTGCTTTATTTGATTTATAAGCCGTTTTTAAATTTTTTGGATACCTATACTTTTACAGTAATAATAATAATAATAATGTGTGGACTTATATAGCGCACGTATCCACCAACTGAGTGGTGCTCAAGGCGCATTATATTATTACCCCTGCTCATAAGGCTCATAAGGCTCATAAATCATTCGTGAAACCATCTCAGCTCCCTGGGGAGTATACAGCTCAATTGCTGCCATTACAGCGCATATAGGGCTAATCAACCAACTCTGCCCTCACAGGTACCCATTTAACCCCTGGGTGGAGAGAAGCAATTATGGTTAAGTGTCACGGCCGGGATTCGAACCCACATTCTGCTGCTAACACCAGAACTTGAGTCCGGTAAGCTAGACCGCTCGGCCACGACACTCCACAGTGTCACATAAAGTAGGTTATGTATGGTCCATGTATTTGTTTCTTTCCTGGCTACTCGTATTTCCCTTGTAGTGAGGAAGTTAATAACCTTAAAATACTACACTTATTAATGATAATTGTTTTGACCCTCGGAAGTTGTTCAAGGTCACGAGAAAAAAAATAAAAAATACTGTCACTCCCTTACCACCGTTCACAGATAAATTGACATTTGCTAATGAGTTGGGTCAGTTCTTTATTGGGAAAATTGATCATGTTCACGCTAAGCTTGACAGGCAACTGCTGAGCTATGGACCTATGGAGTATTTATATGACGTCAGTGCATCTCGGTGCACCATGGACTGTTTTTCACCGCCGACTGTTTTTCACCGCTTACTGAATTGGATGTGATGAATCTTATTAAACAATCTGCGCATAAGTCTTGCCCTCTGGACCCCATGCCGACACCTGTTGTGGTTGATTGCATTGAGGTCTTGCTTCCAACTATTACTAGGATCATCAATGCATCACTAACCTCCGGTACCTTCCCAGAAGATTGGAAAGAGTCATTGGTAACACCTTTGTTGAAAAAACAAAACCTTGACCCTGTGCTCGATAATTACCGCCCAGTCAGTAATCTTTCATTTGTGTCAAAACTGATTGAGAGAGAGCTGTCTTTAATCAGGTTCACGAGTATTTAACTGATAATAATCTGTATCCACCACTTCAGTCTGCCTACCGGAAGAATCATAGTACCGAAACAGCACTTTTTAAAGTATACAATGACATTATTATGAAAATAAACAGCCGGCATGTCGTCCTTCTTACTTTAGTGCAGCGTTTGATACGGTTAACCACAACATTCTTTTAAATCGTCTTAAATCTAAATTTGGGATATGTGGACTTGCAATGGATTGGTTTGCATCGTATTTAACTGGCAGGAGTCAACGTATACTGATACAGGGAGTCAGATAAGTTTGATCTTACCTGTGGCGTACCACAAGGTTCATGTCTCGGACACCTGCTGTTTGTCATGTACTCCTCAAGGTTATTTGATATTGTTGAAACCCATTTACCTGATTGTTATGCAGACGATACACAATTGTACATATCATTTAAACCGGTTAGTTTGGCTAATCAACAGGTTGCAATCTTGGCGATAGAGAATTGCATCAGAGATATCAGAGAGTGGATGTTACATGATAGACTTATGTTGAATGATAGTAAGACTGAGTTTATTATTCTGGGTTCCAAACAACAATTGTCTAAGATCAATATTTCTCATATTACAGTGGGGGGTACTAATATCACGCCTGTCTTAAATGTTAGAAATCTGGGCTTCTGGTTTGACTCCAATTTGTCTATGAATTCTCATATCACTAAAGTCTGTTCTACCAGTTTTTATCATCTCCATAATATAAAACGTATTAGTAAATATTTATAGTAGGCTGTTCACTCACACAGCCACTTCCGTTATCGAAAACATACACACACACTGTTTACACGTGTTGCCAGTGCAGCGCTGTACAATCCTATGGAGAAATACAACTTCCGGTAATTCCCCGACCGAGGCACGCACTTCGGCGTCTCCCCGATTCTTATTAAATACGATCGGCACACTTCGTATGCAAATTTGTGAATTTATGAATGGGCGCAGGGCTTCGCAACGACGTCATCTGAACGAGTAGGCTTTCGGCTTTCCTCGGGTGCAAGTTGCATCTAAATCAGACAACGGAGAGTAACAATAACGACCCAAAACATTTTTCAAGCTGCCGTAAGGGCCGCTTACTTACGGTGAAACCTTCAGCAACAAGGTTAGTATGATAAATGAAACATTCAACAATGAGTTAATGCTAATAAACAGTCTGTAATTTCTAAGAATGTATGCAAAAATGTAGTTTTTGAGAGGCATGCTAATGCCGACTGTCGTCGGATTCGGGGCTTCGGTCTCCCCGACCCGTTGTGTGCACACAGCGTGGCGTGTGTGGCGAACGGAGCCTCGTGTATATGCACACGCACACGATCTCGTATCTTGTCTCCAATGCAAAATTGTTGGGTTTGAAAGTCATCATATTTGCGTCTATGACCATTAAATTGTGTCATATTTTTGTGATCATTCTTATCTTTATGAAATGACTAAGGTTTTACATGGTCTCCGATCTTCCGATCGGGTACAGAAAGTCAAAATAAAACTACGAAATGTTGCTGGTCGCGATGAAAAAAAAATTACTTTGTTTGAAGCTGGGATGCTAACTTTAAGAAAGTCTTTTTCCATTGCGCTTTTTCATTCATATGGATAATAATCTAGAATTATTTGGGTTTTTTTTACAATAAAAAACAAAACAAATGATGAATTATGCAAATTAGGTGATTAATTCTTTTTTTAATTATGGGGACTTTGACATAATGTAATATTATTTAGTTCTACCAAGTTTTGTTTACTTAGAACAATGTAAAACAAACTTATGTCACAAAGAATGTGCCCTCATTAGAACGTATTGGTGCCAAAGAGAAAGTAAAGAAAAACAAAAGATGACCTTTGACCTGCCGATGAATCTTGACACTGTTTTTACCAAATATAAATTACTGTATCTTCGCAACGCAATGTCCGATTGAAATAAAATTAACAGTTCTCTGCTAATGAATATCTACTCTTTAATTTGAGACTAATTTCCAACCCATACAGGCTTTTAAAAAAATGGTGTTAACTGGATAATTCTCTTATCATTTTAATTCATGCATTCATCACCAGTCATCTAGATTATTGTAATAGTTTATTTTATGGTCTGCCACTTGTTCAACTAGCAAAGTTACAAAGGATACAGAATGCTGCTGCCAGGGTAGTTGTAAACACACATAGATTTTGTCATATTACCCCCATTCTTAAGGATCTGCATTGGTTGCCTATTAAATTTTCGCATTCATTTTAAAATTTTATTGCTTGTTTTTATATGTATTAACTGTTTAGCACCTGACTATGTCTGTGACCTTTTTACCGTCAAAAGACGGCACAGATATAGCCTTAGGTCAACAGGCGAAATGTTACTGGAGTACCCGAGGGGTAGAATGCTGCACACTTTTGGCGATAGAGCATTTGCTTCGGCTGCCCCAAAGTTGTGGAATGCACTACCTTTATCTGTTAGGGGGGCTCATTCACTGGGGTCCTTTAACGAGAAATTAAAAATTTACTTGTTTAAAGAAGCCTACAGTCTGTAAAAACATCTTTTTGCTAATATATGTGTACGTTGCTAGTTTTTATTTTTTATTATTTATTCATTCTTAATTTTTAATTTAATTGTGTATTTTTGCCTTGTCTCCCCTGTTGGATTTGTATAGTATATTATGGTTTTAAAAAAAATGGAATTTTTAGAATGGAATTTTAAAAAATGGAATTTCCCCTCCCCCCTTTAGGGGTGAGGGTGTCTGACTGTAATTGTGTGTATTTTTATGCTGAATTTGTATAGACTTTTGGATTCATATTGTATGATTTTTTTGGCTTTATTGTATATGTATTATTGAGTCTTGATGTAATTGCGCCCTCGAACATCTTCGGATGGAAAAGGCGCACTATAAATGTAATAAATTATTATTATTATTATTTTAAAATGAGACATTTCACAAATTGATTGTTAGAAGTATGCTAGAAGTTCTAGAATGAGTGTCATTGATGGGCTCATAATAATTCTATTTTTGGCAATACATACATCTGTGTTTTTATTGAAAGAGTATGTGTAAACAAATATTTGAAATTGAAATCATTTATTTATTATAAGAAGAAACGAAAGCCACCCAAAGTACGACATGACTCACATGAGATGGTGGTGAATGTTGATAACCAACCTTTAGAGGAACCCAAGACACTAGACGTTACCACTGCAGTGAAATACCCTGATGTGTCCATTATTCAGAAAGAACAGTCGTACTTTTAACAAAATGGTCAGAGCACAGACCAGAATAGAAGATTTTAAGATTAGCCAGCAGGTGAAAATAATAACTTTTCAGTATAAGATTTATACTAATGTATTGATGACAAAACTGCAGGCTTTTTAAATTGAATATTGTCAATACTCGGCATTGCACCTTTGGTAGAAATTATTCTGAAACACCCAAGCATATTATTTTGTAAATGTAATTTTGTTAAAAACGTGACTTGAATGTAAAATTGGGTGAAAAAGGTTTTCAGGCAATGCAGTTAATTTAAATACAAAATGAATAACTTTTGATTTTGAGGCAAGAGATCCAGATCTTCTTTTTAACTTATGTACACTACTCAAAACAATTTAGGGAACAAAACAATTTAGGGAACACCGGATTTACTGCAAGAGGTGGTCACACCCGTTATTGGAATGTTCCATGATCCGGGATTTTCATTTGCAACCCCCTCTCTCTTTCAGTAGTCATGTCATGAAATGTGTAATCACTACATGCATCCTTTATCATGAGATTATTCCCATGTTCCCTAAATTGTTTTGTTCCCTAAATTGTTTTGAGTAGTATAGTTTATTTTTTTTATTTTTATTATTTTATCAACTTAATTGAATTTAATTTTGCAAATGGAATAATGTGTATAAATACTTAATCAAAAAGCATCAATAAACTTCCCACAACTTCATTGTTCAATAACCAAAAAAGAGTCTAGAAAAAAGAGTCTAGAACAACAAAATGGTCAGTAAATTTTTCCAACATTGTTCAGTGTTTATTTTTAAATATTGGCTTTGGTTATCCGGTTAGCAAATTTCTAAATGGTAAGTGCTGTTTTTTCGTTTAACCATCCCAGCACTAACTGTAATTTTAATTTATGTACAAAACTTAATGATATGTTTAATTATGTTTTTAGTCTTTGATATCTAAAAACAGCAAAAAATAAATAAATAAATAAAGACCTAAACATTTAAGCATTATTATGTGTTTTTGTAAAAGTAAGGTTTTCTTCATTCATAAAATAATTGACTCGTGACTTTTTCAAAAATGTTTCATGACATCATCACAGTTCAGAGCACCCCATCTCAGAAATTGAACCAAAGTATTAATGTTATTTTTCATGATCATGAGGAAGAATAATTGTGTCATATATATAGGCTTCAAATCTCAGAAATTTTCTAACAGAATTTCAGTACGATGACAAAGACATCCAGTTTATTACTTTTGGGAAGTTTTAATTTAGAAGTTAAGGTGTTCAGCATAGTACATTATATGTAATTTTAATTTTATATTCTGAAAACTCATATCTCCTGTATTAAAGTAGGTACTATCGTTATTTTTTTCATGTTCATGAGAAAGTATTATTTTTTCACATATACCACTTTCAACTGACCTGATATGACCTTTACATCCGGTCCAAACAGGAACTTCATTTTCAACACATTCTAACACAAAATGTATATGTATTTTGAAGCTTACATTAATATTGTCATGATAACAGACGTCAAACATATCATTATCACATCATCAACTGCTAACTTGATTGAACCGGAAATTAACTCGAACACCTAGTGTTTGTATTTAAAAAACACTAAATTCTAGTTTCAACTTGTTTTTGCTTCGGTGCAGGCAGCTGTCAGACATGCACAAAGTTTGCACGAAAGCGCATTTCCATCTGTAACGTTTGTGCGAATTAGACTGGTCGCCTATCCTGTTAAGGATATAGACAGGCTCCAGGCGCACCATTCAAAACATGAGTTGTTTTGAAGTGAATGGTATTTCAATTTATGGAAATGTTGTTTGGAAAATAGATTTATTAGTAAAACTGCATTCGGTATTATACATCTATGTTATCCTAGATGGCCGATATGTTTGGATAGAAGCCCGCAGAGGCAAGTATAGAGAATCGAGAGTCGAGAGTCATCGGAAGAAGAACTTACGAGAGAAGGTGGACTCAAGAGATCCAACCAAGAGATATATCCGAGAGATAACTTCTGAACACTTTAAAATAATTATATGAGGACAGGTTATAGGCATAACCTACTATATTTAATTAACCTCAAAGAAGACTATAAAGACTAGGTCATAAATGTAAACATATTAATTTAAAGTTCTTTTTTTGTTTGTTTGTGTGAGTGTTGATATACTTGGAGTGTCGTGGCCGAGCGGTCTAGCGCACCGAACTCAAGTTCTGGTGTTGCCAGCAGCAGGGTGTGGGTTCGAGCCCCGGTCGTGACACTTATGTCCTTGAGCAAGGTACTTAACCATAATTGCTTCGTCCTTCGGATGGGACGTAAAGCCGTAGGTCCCGTGTGTTGTGTAATGCACGTAAAAGAATGCGCCTTGAGCACCACTTAGTTGGTGGATACGTGCGCTATATAAGTCCACACATTATTATTATTATTACTTAGTCGTGTGAAGTGAATTTCGTTATATCCGTTTAAGCACCTGGTTTTCCTAGGAAATTTCAAAGTAAAATTTATCTTAATAATGTCCAGCTTGGTTTAGCATTGGATACGTTGTGCTGAAGATCTGACGTCACTCTTCGAGGTTCGCGCGCTACCAACCAAGGTCAAAGTTGCATCTCGGGGAAAACATGGCGGCCGCGGCCGGTATCTGGCGTAATTCATGAGCCTTGAAGTGTGACGTCCGATCGTCAGGCTAGTTTGCGAATACGAATACTGATATGCGCATGCGCGCAAACATACAGCTGCCTGTGTGCATGAACGTTAGCCACCGAAGCAAAAGAAGTTGAAACTATTTTCAAGTAAAATGTTACGTAATTAAGGGCCTGCGACAATCGTGAGATTACATAGAAACAGAAAATGTACTTTAACGGGCGAAAACAGGAAGGGAAATGGTGAAAACATGCATCATTTTATTCAACATATTGGATGTACGGGGAGAAATGAGATTTAATCGGGAGGACCCCAACGCAGTATATAACATAATACAAGGAGGGGCCTTGAGGGCTAGTTTTCGGTCTTGAAGCCTCAAAATAATGTAGACATGTAGTAGGGCAACCATCTTGAATTTTAAAGGGGCAGCCATTTTTTTTAATTTTTTTTTCTTATTTGACTCGGCTAGCAAGCTAGTAGCAACATCGAAGATAGTAAATGTCTACATATCTGGAACTTGCTTTCATTCCTTAGGGCAATAGTTAGGGTGTCATTTAATTGGCATCTTTGGCTGTCATTTTGGATTTCAACACGGCAGCAGTTTTAGACATATTTCCATTATTGTTAAAATAGGCCTACTTTTATGCCTAAATTTTGTATTGCCAAAATTATGTTAATTATAGGTAGATGATTTTTTTCAAATACATGTTTGTGACTAAATACGCCCATTGCATTTAGATTGTCAAAACAAACAAAAGTAGGGTCAGGTCAGCTCCAATAAGTTGTTTTCAACTTGTTTTATTTGCTTGGGATTTAGAGGCGGTAACTGGAAAGCTTCCATGATAAACACACGATATGTTTGTCAGGATGTCAGGATGTCAGGATGTCAGGATGTCGATCAGTATTTTTAGTAAGGAAACAACTTAAAATAATATTGTTTAATATAAACGTTATTTTTGTCAAATTCAGTTTTGTAGATATTTAAGGTGTATTCGTTGTCGCCGACATTTCTTCTAAGTTTCAAGTGTTGAAACGTCATAGTTTCGTAATTACGTTATTAATATACTCGGCGAATCACTTAGCTAAGCTATTTTCCGTTTTCACGAAGTGACGAATCGCCATTCGTCGCTTTATACACTGGAATACATAGCGATTGGCAAAATGCCAAAGCGGGTATTGTTGAATTTGCGTTTTCACGAAGTGATAAATCGCTTAATATGTTGTTTAGTATACAGCGCGCGGTCTTGTTTTTGCGTTATCACGAAGGTATTGCAACTTCTATGATAAAGTACCGACGTTTCTTTGTAATTAAATTTATTAGCTTTAGTAGGAAGCAAAATCGGAGAAAAAAAAAATGCTAAAAAGTCTTTGAAATTGCGATTTCAAAAACAGTTCAACTACAAAGGCGATTATCTCAAAACATGGATTTTCAGCTGTGTGGGCCGATTCGTCACTTCGTGAAAACGGTGACGATTAATTTGTCCTGATAAAAACACATGCGTGACAATTCATTTTTTTTGGGTTGAGGGCATTTTTAAGTTTCATGGCATGCTGGTCCAAAGGCTACAAATGAACTTGTGTGGACCATTGTGACCCAGGCGACAAATCTCCTGTGACCCACTGGGATGTCAAAAGGGAACCAATGGGTACATCAGTAATTATTTTGTTCCCACATGGGATCCACGTAGACCCCACATGAGGCCCATGAACAATATAAGTGGCGCCGGTGGTCAAATATCTCTTGGCCCCAGTAGGGTAGTCCTACTTAGGACTACATGTGCTATCCACATGGGACGTATATTGGTAGCCCACTAAATGCCTACTTGAATATCGTTTGGACCCGTGTAGGCCCCACATAAGGCCCATGTACAATCTAGATGGGCTAACATTGTGTGGGACCCTAGTGGATCCGGCGGACAAATCTTTTGGGTCCACAATTTGGGTAGCCCAAATGGGGCCCACAAGGTGGGACCTACTTGGGCATATTCCAGATAAAGCCCCGATGCCTATTAAATCAAAATCTGTATTTATTGCACGTGGGGCCCGTGTAGGCCCACACAGAGCCCATACACAAATTACATGAGCTAACACGTGTGGGACTGTACAGGGGCCGGCGGACAAATCTCTCTTGGGCCCAGTTGGGTAGCCAAACTTGGCCACACTTTTTAGCCCATATAGGGCCCAATTGGGCCCCACGAATTTTGAAAGCTAACTATGCTTATGCAAATCATCTGAGCTGCACAATCCTCATTTAACTGATTCCATTACATTTCATGACTATAAAGAAAGATCTATTAAACATTTGCAATTTTTTCTTGTGTATGTCTTTGACAATGCACAGGTACAAGTAAGTGTTCCATTCTGTAATACAACTTGCTGGCAGGCACAGTGCTGTAATTAAATTCAAGATGGCGCCCCTGGTCCTAATTATTTAAAACAAAGGTAATATTATTTTGAGGATTCAAGACTATAAAAATAGCATTAAAAATTTCATAAAATGCTGAAAATTTGAAATCCAAAATGGCGTCGAAAGATGCCAGTAAACCAAAGGGCACCCTAAATGTTTGCCCTACATTTTTTAAAAGACACAAATAGCCCTCTTTAAACGTGACGTAGACTGAACATTTTATATTAGATGCGTTCACTAGCTGCGATGCCAGTGTACACTAAGAAATATTTGGCAAACACGGTTGATATGTTGCCCAACACTGGTCAACATATCAACAGGTTACACAGTTGATTTACCATTGCCCAATGTTGGAAATTCTTTTGCCAAAATATGTGTACAGTTGTGGTAAATAGGCCTACTGACCAATAAATAACCTTACCCACCCCATGTTGCCCAACGTTTTTACAGTTTAAGTTCTTGCGTTGTAGTCTGTCTCTTGAGTAATAATATTTATTAGCTGCCTGGTTGTATATTGCACTCCAACGGACTTGGGAAAGATACATTTATTTGTACCACGGTGATCAGATTGGTAGGAGACTCTGGCACTAGAATTGCACCCCCACTGACCACCGCATCACAGTATTAACCATGGCAATCAATTGTTCAAAATGCGTTGAGCAGAATTCTTGGCTGTAGGGAAACCTGTTACAAAGGTTACACAAAAATAAGTTTGGATTTGTGATTTGATTTGTTTTCAGCCTTATCCAAATAACGGAGGAGATTTTAGTCTGGTGTTTGGCCGATAAACCAACTGTGGACACAATGACCATAAGGTATGTTCTATAACCTCATATGAATTTGTGTTGTTCACCTAAGCGTTTTCCTGTGTGAATGCCCGTTTACGTACCAAAAACGGTGTGAGATAAGCCAGTTTTCCCACTTTCTTGTCCATATTTTGAGAACCGTCCGGTCGATTTCACGGGGGCGAACGGCAATAAAAAGTTTATTTCATCATCAATTTAATACTGATAATTATTTGTTTTTACCATTTTAAAACCCGCCGTACTTTTTACTCTGAAAATGTGAATCCACGTTAATTTTTTCGTGGAGCGCGCAGTTTTTGCCCTTCCAGGCATAGCTCTTTTGAGCGTCGTTTCTTACTGGAGTATCGGATTTCTCCGGGGCGAAAACAACCGCCCAGTTTTTTTTTAGCTTAGCACGTGTTTATTTTTTCTTCTCCTGAGTTTGGGGGTTGGAACATTGAGCAATTGAGCCACCCCTAGACACAATAGTACCGTGTTCAGTTCACATGTGCGCTTTCATACGATCACTACGGCCGTATTCAACAAAGGAACTCTAGAAACGTTACTAACTTCGTTTTATAATAAAAGTTTTTGAAAATTAACAAAATGAGCATTCATTTATATACATGTATGTAGTGGTGAGATTTAGAATAATTTCGGCACACAATATGATCGCGCTTTCAACCACTCATTTTCCTGACGAATTTTTAATAATCAAAATCACATAAGAACACACTTTCGTACAGATTGTCCTCTATTACAGTGTATGTGACAACCCCATAGGAGTGGGGTTTGTAAAGAAAAACTGAAGCAAGTTAATCACCCTTCAATTCGCACCTTCACCCAAGGTTTGATTGAAGGCGAATTAGTTTGAATCTCGCTTGGTAGCCAACACAGCGTGAGGTCACGGCCTGTAATCCAATGCAATACATGTGTGTGTGAGTTGGTTTTGTGTATAAGAGTGTGCAGTGTATATGTAAGGGGGTATAGAGTCATGTGCATGCTCAGATGAAAATCCTATAGGAAAGAAAGAACAGTGAATCCATCCCGGATCCTGTTATACTGTTAATATAATCTAATGCTCCTAAATAATAATAAATCAATCCTTGAAAAGAAAACTAACATAATAACATTCATTTTATCATGTTCTCTTCCTCCGTGATTTTACATAGTGTATATTGTTCCAGTACATGTAGTGTCGTAGCGGGGTAAGCTGCACAGATTTGTTTTGGCCGCATTCAAAGGAAACGGTGAATTTGCGGAAAAGGGGGTTCAGAGAAAAAGAAAGATTTGCCTAAAGTTTGAAGACTAAAAGTGATTTCAGTTAATTTGTTTCCTGATTTCCTTTTCCTTTTTTTATTATTTATATTTTAAAGAAAGTTACAGTTGCTTTAGAACCCATCTATGGCTCTTACTTGGCTGTGAACACTCATTTTTATGGGGTTACTATAGACGCATATTTTGGAAATGCAACACAAACATGAGGCTTGAAAGAAAAAAGTGCAGATCCTTTCTTGTATTTTTAGTCATATGAAACGTATAGAAATAAGTCACAATGAGGGACATTGAGGGTTGCGCTCAGATGATTTGCAAAAAGCATAGCTAGCTTTCAAACTGCAACTGGACGGATGAATAACTTTGAATATGTCTGTTTTTTAATAGAATATGCAGACCGCAACCCTCATTGTGACTTATTTCAATACGTTTCATATGACTATACTATAGACGCATATTTTGGAAATGCAGCACAAACATGTAGGCGTGAAAGAAAAAAAGTGCAGAACCAAAGTTGTATTTTTAGTCATATGAAACGTATTGAAATAAGTCACAATGAGGGTTGCGCTCAGATGATTTGCAAAAAGCATAGCTAGCTTTCAAACTGCAACTGGACGGATGAATAACTTTGAATATGTCTGTTTTTTAATAGAATATGCAGTCAAAACAAATCTGTGCAGCTTACCCCGCTACAACACTACATGTACTTATCTGGAACAACACACTATGTAAAATCACGGAGGAAGAGAACATTCCTCCATGATAAAATGAATGTTATTATGTTAGTTTTCTTTTCAAGGATTGATTTATTATTATTTAGGAGGATTATATTATATTAACAGAAAAACAGGATCCGGGATGGAATTCACTGTTCTTTCTTTCCTATAGGATTTTCATCTGAGCATGCACATGTCTCTATACCCCCTTCCATATACACTGCACACTCTTATACACAAAACCAACTCACACACACATGTATTGCATTGGATTACAGGCAGTGACCTCACGCTGTGTTGGCTACCAAGCGAGATTCAAACTAATTCGCCTTCAAACAAACCTTTGGTGAAGGTGCGAATTGAAGGGTGATTAACTTGCTTAACTTTTTCTTTACAAACTCCACTCCTATGGGGTTGTCACATACACTGTAATAGAGGACAAATCTGTACGAAAGTGTGTTCTTAACCCTAACTCCCTAGACAACAAAGGCAGTTGGAGGATTTTGAAAGATTTTTATTGTTCAGTAACAATGCTTAGGGAGTTAGGGTTGCAAGCTTGATTATACCACAAAGTAAAGTTACACTCGGCGAAATTCACTTTGAAAAGCACCCGAACATGTCGCAGTCGGTAAATTTGTTTTTTGCCTCTGTTTTAGCGATCGATATAATAATGTAAACAAAAAAGAAAATGGACGGAGGACTAACTTTCATGAATGACTGCAATTTGGCGAAAATAGTTACACAGAAGTTTTTTTTTACTACCTGTGGCTCAATTTCCGGACACTAAAAATTATTATTTCTGGTAAAATTTGGACATTCATATTATGAACCAAACGACAGTAACGCCTTAAAAAAACACCTTTACCTATGCACACTACATACTGTAATTTTAAGCATTTTTTAATTTGCTACACAAAATTCACAGATTGCTATACAAAAAATTATTTTGCTATGCAAATTCATTTTTTGCATCGCAGTTTTGCTATGCAAAATGTTTGAACGAAATCGTTCCCTGAGTGTAGGTTGTTTTGATTTTTAAATGTTTGCGAGCTGAGAAAACAATTCAGTGTAAAGGTGTTGACAAAATGTTTGAAGTAAATTTGTTAAATTCTGATGTAGTTGTAAAATAAGTACTCATAGAAGATAGTTTGTTTTGATGTTTTATTGTTTGTGAACTGGAAACTAACGTTAATGTCAATCTGCTATGAAGTGCTTGGAAGTAAATTTGCTAAGTCCTGTTGTAGTTGTAAAGATAAATACTTAAAGGTAATTTTTGATATTTCATTTGTTTAAGAGCTGGAAACAATTTGATGAAAAATGGCTTGAAGAAAACTTGTATACCACTTTTGACTGTTGTCGATTAACACATGCAGCTTTAAGAATTTTATTTAGATATAAAGTTTGTTTGAGAGCTGGAAACACAATTTGACAGCAAAGCTGACTGACAAAAATGGTTGGAAACAACTTTGAAGAGAATTTTGTATTTTATCATAATTATGTACACAGTTCATTATCTTTTTTGATAAATCTTACATGCTGGTTATACGCTTGGACCTTGCTTAAACTAATGATTACATGTTTCATTGACAATGGAGCTATTTTTGCAAAAATACTGTATAACATAAAAAAAAACTGCAAATGACCATGAACAAAAATTACTTATACACTGCAAAAAGAAGTTTTCTTTGATTGTATGGATACAGTTTTAGAAGTGCTTGTACATGTAGTTTCATACAAATAATTAATGTACTTTGGGAATCATGTATGTGAAGTTTTGTGAAAAAACTCGATCGTTATTTAGAAACCAACTTGTCTTTCTCTCATTGTTTCTTATAGTCTATGTGTATATAAACATGTTAATTCTATTCACAGCATCCCTCAGGGTGCACCCCACTAAATAAACTCCCATAGTAAACAGTGCTAAATACAAAATATTCAAAAATCATTAAAAAATACTTAGAAGTCCCACAGTTTTTAAAACCAAAAGAAAAAATATTGATCGATATATAACCTTTTATATTCTTCTCTATTTACTTTCTAAAGTCCAGGTTTCCAGGGAGTTATTCTCATCCCAATGAAAACCACCCTCTACAGTAGTGAAAACGTCCACACTGAAAAGCAGCCATTTTGGAAAAAGGCCTTACGCTTGAAATCAAATTAGGACCACTTTTTCAGGGCCTAGTGTGTCCAAAATACTCACAGTTGGAAGCCAAGGACCCCAGGTTATGATAGTGGGCCATTTTACACAATCCATCAAATGAATGGGCCTCAAATCTTTGTTTTTCAGAAAAATTTGAGGGCATACACTTTATGATAAATAGCTCGGCGCATGAATTCCTCACTATTTAGTGGGGTGCACCCTATAAAGAGATGATTTTTTTCAATTTGACTTGGGAACACACTAAGGACATCCATTATATTGCAGAGGTCATGTTTCTGAAAAAAAATTGAAAAATATTACTCCACTGCAAAATGTCAGCTTTAAACATATTTGGTTCGTCTATGATGTTTCTGTGCAGTTTGCAATGGATAACCATGCATTGTGTATGCATTATTGTATTTCTTGGGTGCAATGTTTTTCTTTAAAAATTTCTTTAAATAACAATTAGTTTCCTCCTTGAATATTTAAACAATATCTGAGATATTATCTAAAGGCAATTTCAGAAAGTTTTACAAAATTAACCTTATTAGGGGCGGATCCAGGTTGACAGAAAATGGGGCCTCATACACAATGAATCATACGCTGAGGGGGCAAATCACGAGCCTTTCTTCACATGATGTGCTGAAAGAAAATGTAAAATGTAAATTGTTTCATGGTAAACAGACCACAAAGAGAAAGAAACATCCCCAACCCTGCATACATCCCCCATGTATATACAGGTCCTTGCAAAGAGAGTTGATAGGTGATGGAGAGGGGGCAGGGAATGGTACAATCAGTTGTACACAATTTCAAAACCTTCACTATTAATGCATGCATTCCTGAACCAGTACTATTTTAGAAACAACTACTTGTAATAGTTTTGTGAATTTTACTAATGCAACACACATGTAACACTAATTAAAGACAACAAATAACAACCAACTTCCAATGATAATGCACAATTTCAATAGCCGAAAAGAGCACATGCAGACTATGGTATTAATTTCACAATTCCACATACCTTTTGTTGTAACAGTACTGTATTCATCCAATAAAGACCTGAAATACAAGGATATTGAATGGGAAAATTTAATGTGTAAAGATTTTTCATTTATTATCAGCCTTACTGATACTGTAAACAAAAGCACACGTTTAAATCCCACCATCAAAACAAACCATGGACGACGCCATTTTGAATCTATAGGGTGCACCCCACTAAATAAACTCCCATAGTAAACAGTGCTAAATACAAAATATTCAAAAATCATTAAAAATACTTAGAAGTCCCACAGTTTTTAAAACCAAAAGAAAAATATTGATCGATATATAACCTTTTATATTCTTCTCTATTTACTTTCTAAAGTCCAGGTTTCCAGGGAGTTATTCTCATCCCAATGAAAACCACCCTCTACAGTAGTGAAAACGTCCACACTGAAAAGCAGCCATTTTGGAAAAAGGCCTTACGCTTGAAATCAAATTAGGACCACTTTTTCAGGGCCTAGTGTGTCCAAAATACTCACAGTTGTGCCAAGGACCCCAGGTTATGATAGTGGGCCATTTTACACAATCCATCAAATGAATGGGCCTCAAATCTTTGTTTTTCAGAAAAATTTGAGGGCATACACTTTATGATAAATAGCTCGGCGCATGAATTCCTCACTATTTAGTGGGGTGCACCCCTCAAGGCTGCTTGGTCATGTTCTGTCCAACCTGTTTTGTGAATGGAACATGCTACATACCAATTTTACGGCCGAACGCACAGTCACACAGGGTTTGTGTTAATCCAATTGAATTGCCTGGCACTGTCCTTAAGACAGAGCACACCAGAATAAAAGCCTGAAATTAGGTGAACAAAAGTGGGGGTAACAAATTCATATGTAGTTTACATTCATCACAAGCGTATGGGTTGATGGGGTAAACCAATGTTATCTTCATCTTGTCGATAGCGCAAACGTACTCAAAATGCCGAAATTAAGCAAAGGTAATTCACACAGTCATGTATTGTTACGGAGAAGGCTAGGGGCTGCTACTGGGTCTTGAACCCCTTTTCTCCCTCCAAGTTGCATCGGTGATTTTTTGCCTTTCGCCAGAGGCTTATTATATCTGGAAATTGGGTTAAGATATTTTGCTGCAAATAGGTACACAGGGTGAATAGCACCAATCTGCTATACTCTGCTGGCAAAAATAGTAATATAACATCTCCTTTTCTCTTTTCACTGACGCACTGACGGGAAAGGGGGTGAGTCTTTGTGAGCAAACGTAGACTTGAGATCAAGTTGTAGATTGGCCGTATTTGTCTATGGGGATGTACGCCGTTTCATAGCGTGCACTGTGTATAATTGCCATTGGTATAGCAGTGAATCACTATGAGTACGAGGGTGCATCCAAATCTAACGGCTTGAATATATTGTTCCACGTTTCACGTACGTTCGATGCGTTCATTTCCTTCTGCGCATGTGCGAATTTAAATGGAACTTAGCATACTAATGAGATCGGTTGACCTCAGGTCACGTAACCGATGCCCTGACGAAACTCGTTATAACTGTACAGGAACTATATGAAATAGTCGGGAGAGGTTGAATTGGTAATGACAGGCTCTTTCACTATTAGTTTATCGCTTATTTTCTGAAAAATAATATAAAATTATAAAAGTTACACTATTTTTACTGCGACGCATACTATCTTCATTTTTTAACAAAAACACAAATATTGCGGTACTTTTTGAGTATTTTTTTTTTTTTATAACTTTTCCACGGACTACTGTCTGAAATCATTCAGAGCTAAAACAACAAAAAATACCAGCAGGAAACCAAATGCTTATTTGTAAAATAGACAATATGATCTTTCTTTTCAAGTATTACACAGCTTTGTCAAAACTCCACAAAAATAGTTATAATGACTTAAAAAACACCAAATTCCCATTCAAAATTCAGTTTTGGTACGACCCCTTAGCAACCACTTAGCTTCAAAAAATCTCTTTACTGGAATTTACTTTCGGCTGAAAATTACCACATTTAGTAAATTGGGTACATACCAAAGACCGATCGTAACTTTATAAATTCTTGATTTCAATTTTGGCGCCACAATCGAAGCCCAAAAGTTTGATGGCCTATAGAGGGCGTCCTTGTTGCTATGCGCGCGACCGTGATTTTGCAATGGGAAAGTCGAATTCCCGCCTCGGCTATACAGACTACTGATTACGCGCGCCCAATGGGACTCGAACGTACGTGGTTTGTACACGTGTTTCCATTCAGATTGTAGGCTAGGTAGGCCTACAGTGTATTACGTTCAGTTTCTGTTGCAATACATACATTCATATCATGAGATTTTGCAGTACATTTGTATGTTGAAGTATATTCTGACGCAATTTTGGTGTTAATGTATGCAGGAGCGTAGCGAAGGCCCTTTTCATGGGGGGGGGGGGGTGGTAGCCAATTTGCTGATTGACATTACCCCAAAAATGAAAGAAAAACCGCAACAAAGACAAATGAAAAAACTACTTTCATAAGTTCACTGCGAATGTGTTTTATATGTAATACCTTTTAATCTAAATTTACAAATTTCATTTACCGGTACCTCAGGATATGGTAGACCTACATGCATGGAGTTTAAGCATAAGCTGGGAGCAAAAATCAAAATAGTTTCTTAAAGTATTTCTAGTAACCTCTATTTAAAACTGCAAGTATAATCGTATTCATGGGCGTCGATCACTACTTAGAAGTGGAGGACATGAAGGCAATTTAGGATCCAGAATTTTTGCCAATATATAGGCGTAACCCGGGGAGGGGGTCCGGGGGAATGCTCTGTGCGCCTTCTTCAGCCACCCATCCGCAACCAAGTGCGGATCTACAATCCACAATTTCTGGGGCCAAATGCTGGATGGAGCTATTCACGGCAGTGGGTCCAGGTCCCGCTTAAGTGCCCCGGCAATTTCTTTTATTCTAGGATTCTCTAATGCAATATGAGCCCCGGTGTAAGGGACGGCCTTACAGACACCGGAAATTGTTTGATTCAAGATGCTTAATAGCATACCCGTCATCTCAGGATTTAGAGTAGGTGTACATAAATATTTAGGGCATTATATTGTATGAGCCATCAAGAGCGGGGACAAAGTAAACGTTGAGAATAACCCGTGAAGCCCCCATGGTTCTCCCTGAACCATATTAACCCGTGAAGTCCCCATGGTTCTCCCTGAACCAATTTTCTCACTTAGCGACTGTAGAGAAAAACGAGTTGCCCGAAATTGATTCTCCCCTTGAACCTTTCTCACTTAACGAAGGTTGAGATACGAGTTGTGCGATAAGGTTCTTTTCAGAACCAGTACCTCAGCTTCGCGTTAGTTGAGATAAACACATGGTGTTACCGCAAACCGAAACGATATCGATATTCCACCATGCAAAGCCTCAAAACTTATGAAGTAAATGAAATTCCACTTTTTGGTACCATCCCGAGGGACTAAATAGGGTTTCTGCCTGGTAGCCGAAAGCCTATTATTTTTGTCCGATTTTTAGTTGTGGGATTTCCGCCAAAATCCCATAGGTTTAAACACGTGAAATTTGTGACCGGATGATGTCAATAAGAACTTAGCAATTTTATTGGTCGAATTTTCCAACTATGGGTAGAATGTGGTACCATCCTTTCTCGTCCTACACAAAACCCTTTATCACGATAGCAATCAAAAAGTGCACGTCCTGTTGTCATTCAACTCTTATCGGTGGTGGTTTTGCAGTAAGGGAAATTGCCATAGGGACTGTACACATTATGATTGTACATGACGTGTTTGTAAGTAGCGCAAGCTACAGAGTTTGTACACATGGGTGGATTTTACAATACGATGTTATTTGTTTTCGTATGTTTGAATCGTTTGACAATCGTTGCACACATTTAATGGAAGGGCATTAACTTGATTCGTTACATCCTTTTCATTTATCCACATACAAATTGTGCCAAACGCCTTGGGGACAAACAATGAAATTTGTGTGTACAATTATTACAGTTCATGCGTTTTAAGTTTATTTCAGTATATCGTAACATTCTTTATACTAAACAAGAACTCACGTGTCCCAATAATTATCAATACACATGTAGCCGAAACACTCGGTTCGTTTTCATCGAACACTTCATTGCAATTTTATACTTATGTAGTAATGTCAACTTATCATGTATTTACACCCAAATGATTGCATTTCGGTACTAATGTGCTAATATCTATACAACTAATACTGCAAACAATAATGTCACACATCTCAATAATTTAATCATTTTCTTAGTATCTAAATCATCTATATCAATGGGTGATTTTGAAACAGTAAGTGGCAGCAGACTATAGCTGCTAATCTTATTTCCCATTGTTCACGTAATTCTGAGCATAGTGCACATTACATTTCGAACAATAAAAACACCTGATCAGTCTGCTACCACCTAGCGTCCCAAAAGTCTCCCACTCAGGGTCTCATCTACCCACCCATCCTGTCCTCCGTCGGGTCCTGCCTAAAAATAAGTTTGGACGGGTTAGTCCTACTTGAACCATCCTTTGCATTTATCCACATACAAATTGGGTCAAACGCCTAGGGGACAATGCAATTTATGTGTACAATGATTACAGTTAATGTGTATAAGTTTATTTCAATCTATCGTAAATTTCAATATATCGTAACTTTCTTAATACTAATACTTAATACTTACTTAATACAAAGAACTCACGACATCAGTGCCCAATATTATCAATATATCCGAAACCCATGTGTTCCTTTTTATCAAACACTTACCTCTTGTTATTAATGTGATTTTTGAGTTGGTATATGTCTATAGTAATCACATCATTTTACACATTTATACAGTGTATGCATTAACCAACTTTATTTCATTTGAGCGAACAATGGCTGTTGTTTATTATTGTGTTACTACACAATAATAAACTAGAGCATACCTGATGATATAATGACGTCCAATCTGTGTGGCCACCTGCCAAATTTGGCCAACAAATTAGTAAAAAGTGGCCACTTATCCATATTAATACATTGCTAAACATAAAGTTTGTTTATTATTGCATTTACAAAACAAGAGGTGGGGCAGGTGGGGCTATGTTTTCATTTTTTGTTTGTTATTAGTGCTTGTCGTGCTTGCCGAGTCGTGGATACGGTTGTGCATTTTGCGACTTCGTACGTTCAAAATGAATCAACAGCCTTGATCCTTCTGTAATCGAAAACTTATGTGTTTCTTTATTTCCCCATTGGAATTCCAATTGAAAGTCATATGCAATAATTGTTGACTTGTGGACGGTTCCTTTTAAATGATGACAACCCGTTTGATCCCACACACTGCACAGTGCATTGCGCGTCCACACACCCGTTGTGCATGTACAATGAAAATACGTCTTTCGTTTTTGAATTTGGTATATTAGCATTAATGAGCTCTGCCTTAAATTTTGACAGAAGGATCAAGGTGCGACGACTGCATGTACATGTACACAGTGTGCATGTGCGCTGGAGTTCGGATTATATCAACGTGGGGCAACATTATGCGAACAAACCGTTTCCGACGCGCCTTGGTTGGGGCGCTATAAACAGCGCTAACAAGCTGTACGCAGTAAACAGTCTGATACGGCTAATGTACAGACTTGTACTTGATCTTAAGTCTAGAGCAAATGTTGTGTGTTCATTACTACCATAGAGGTATGTTGAACAAAATTCATCCAAATCTGAGTCGTTTACTGACAAATGTTCAGAAATTTAGGTGATTTGGTGCGGAATGACCCTTTCGGTCCTCAAAATGTTGGCGAGCTCACGTTTTAAACAGAAAAGTTATGTTTTCCTTTGAATCATTCATTTTATGTGGGTAGCTGAACGACTTTTGTTGGTATTTCGAACCCAAAGAAGACCACAACTTAAACAAGACCTTGTATTCACAGACTCGTATCCAGATTCTTAAAGTTGGAATAAAAGCAACAATAAAAGTAACGATGTGGGATTTGTTGACGGTTAAAATCGTATAAAGTGCATATGTCTCAAAACTTTGTCTTACAAACAAGATGAAGACATAACTTAATTAAACATTGGCTAAGCGCAAAGAGAACGTTACCATTTTTTGGGGGTGATTCAAATTTGTTTTTCTTTATCACCCGTGGTTTTATAGTTTGTTCACGGTGTGTACTCTTCTCGTGCTTTCGTTCGTGCTTATTGCTGTTCGTGGTTCTACCAATGCACCGAACGTGGTTATCGTCGGTGCCGGTGTTGGTGGTACATCGTGTGCATACTTCATCTCCAAGGATGTTCCTGGAGCCAAGATAGTGCTACTTGAAGCACAAGCTGACGTAGGTGAGTCTCGGCAGCGTAGACATAAGTAGCGCTGAGGCAGTCAGTGATGTAGGTGAGTCTCGACAGCGCAGACATGAATAGCGCTGCGACAGACAGTGATTTAAGTGAGTCTCGGCAGCGTTGTGGCGTACAGTGACGTAGCTGAGTACTGTCTTGGCAGTATACACATAAGTAGCGCTGCAGCGGGTTGGGTACGTAGCACTGGAATATCTCAGGGGATATAACTGATTTGTTTTTCTAGCGATGTTTGATATTGAAGGTGTGTGTGAGGGCACGAGTATTTAAAAAATAAAACACGTTGTTTGCGAAAGGCAAACATAATATAGTGGAAGACCAGGAAAGTCATTCAAAAGTTAAATAAGACCATGACAATCGCTACCACCATGACAGTCATCAATAATCACATCGCACAATTTCAAACATATTCTATATCTTTAATTAAGATTACAAAAATGCACCAGGCAATTTAACCACCTCCATCACAATCACCACAACCACCACCAGTCTACCACGACCATCACCACCAGTCTACCACCATACTACACTACCACAACATATACCACTGCAATCTCAACCGTCACCAAAATCACCACAGTCACCACTACCACCCCAACTACTACCACCATCGCCGCCACCATCATCACCACCACCACCACCACCACCACCACTACCACCACTACTTCCACCAACACTATTACAGTTAGGTCTAGGCATATGCAAAAGTTAAACAACAGCTGTCTATTTGTTTTTCTTTAAGGTGGACGTATCAAGGATGTGTCTTTCTGGAACTTAACAGTGAATCTTGGGGCAGGAGTATTTAATGTACAACAAAGGTGAGACCAATTAATCCAATTTTTGTGAATAGGACATGCTGATTGAAAAAAAAATCAGTCGTAATTTTGCCATTTGTTCTTAATGGGAAGATACAACATTGGTATTTGGTAACGTACGTTAATTGCAACTTTCTATAATTATATGTTTAAAGAGCGAATATGATCTTATTCACTTTTATGACTTATTAGACATCCATGATACCGACTAAAACAACATTTGACTCTAAAACATGTTTTTAGTTTAAAAAAAAGAAACGTTTAAAAAATATGGCTTTTTCAGCCAATTTGCAAAAAGATTTGCAAAAAGATTTATCATAGATTTATCATAGATGTAATAAACACAGTATACTCAGTAGCGGCACGAAGCGTTGTATGTGCTTTTAAATAGTCTGTTGTCCGGCAGCAAAATCGATCGATGCTTTTCTTCTAAACATGATATCGTTTTTCGGGAATTGTGCTTAAGATATAAATTCAGTTATTTGGCAGACGGCCAAATTATCACCAAAGTGTGCCTGTTCGTCTGTGTTCCAGCCAGCACTTAGAGGTAAATGCTTCTCTTACTTTTTACAATATTTTATCTAGGGTTGAGACAATTTACTCAAGTAGTTTATTTTCCTTATGATATACCATGGGGAAAGGTCAACTATTGATATTTTGCCTATAGGGCTGCTCTAATAGGTCTACTCACTTTTATACAATAATACAGATATATTGCTCAATTGGCCAAAGACATGAACCTGACTGTGGGGACATATACGAGCAAAGGCTTCCCGAATGTTTACGTATGGGACGAGGCAAATCTCACGACAACGGAGGAGCTGTTTACGAGACACCCCGGCGCAGAAGTCGAGATGCAGGGCCGGTTGGAAGGCTACTTGACCGCCGTGAGGAATACCTACAATGAGTACGAGAAGTCCAATACAGAGTTCGATTCCGTACCCAATTATCTCAAGGCTGGAGGGCTAGATGAATATACAAATCAGTCAGCCTCAATGTATTTCTCCGGTGGATCGACACCGGTCAGCCGGCAGGTACAAGACTACGCCATTGATATCCTAATGAGGTCATTCTTTGGGCAGGGACTGGAGAGCCAGTGTTTACTCAGTATGGTGTGCTTGGAAGGATATCTACAAAACGGTGAGTCACAATATCAGATTGAAAAATTATTAATTTTTAGTTAGAATTATTGTTGTGAACTACATCCAATCCAATAAGCATTGATAAAGAACCTTTTCCATGAGGTTTAAAAGCACCGATGATGACCGAGCGCCTTACAAGCAGCCACTCATAACAGCTCTCCAGTTTTTGTGCTAAGTAAGTGTTTTGTAGCTACAAGTTTGTCTTCATTTTTATACTAGTGGATTTCTTATTACACCTGGAATCTACTGGACGTTTTATGTGAGTATTTGTACATTTGTTTTCTTATAATAAGTGAAAAACTGTTGTTTTTTTGTCTGTCTGTGCAGTAAAATTTTACTGTTGAGTGTATACACATTTTGGATCTTCATTTTATTTGTGCAGTCAACTC
The DNA here is from genome assembly GCA_029582265.1 of Zoroaster sp. YZ-2022. Classification (NCBI taxonomy): domain Eukaryota; kingdom Metazoa; phylum Echinodermata; class Asteroidea; order Forcipulatida; family Zoroasteridae; genus Zoroaster; species Zoroaster sp. YZ-2022. The sequence continues at coordinate 12,917,239 of CM055821.1, read as the reverse complement.
TGATTTAGATTATAACCTGTAGCTAGAGATTATAACCTGTAGCTTGACCACAAGCCTTTTGTTTGTATCAACAACTTTGTGATCATACAATGGAGGTCTACATGATCCTGTTTATTCTACTCCTGCTATCCAGACCATTGTGTCTCAATGACTCATCAGTAGATGGCTACAAGATGCAATCTACAGATTGTTCAACTAAAATCCGCCATCTTAAATTCTTGAGACGTCCTATATCATACTATGATAATTCTTCTGCCACCTTTCACCCGGAACTCTTAATTTCTGGTGACATAAACCCAAACCCTGGACCTGAAACACTGATCAACACACCCACAAACGCCACTCAGCTCCATAAAATTTCCTACAACCGTAATGAACTACTCAATCTTCGCAATGCTCCATGTACTGATGTAGCTTTATCTTATTCAGCACGAGTCAATTGAACTGTCTTGGAATACTTGCTAATCAACCCCAAACATACCGCCACACACATAGAGGTAAAAAAGCTGGTCGCCGTAGAATGGACAGACTTACACAACTAGCACTCCAGCCTTACCAACCCCCAGCAGTGAACTCAACCACATCAACAAGCGACATTGGCATAACTTCAACTCCAAATGTTCACGATGAGTCTAAACTTCAGCTCTGTGTCTTGAATACTCAATCCATATGTAACAAATCGGATGAATTTGTTGACTTTGTACTTCAAAACAATTTGGATCTTGTTGCCATAACCGAGACATGGTTTAAACCTAATGATGACTTGCCACCCCGTGAGTGTACTCCTGCTGGCTACTCTCTCCATCATATCCCCAGACCAATAAAGACCGGTGGAGGGGTTGCACTACTCTTTAGGTCCAGTTTATCTGTCAGTATGAAAAGTGTTAACATTGACTACCTAACATTTGAATCTCTGCATGCTGAGGTAACGTGCAACTCTAGATCTGTTCGCCTTGTTAATATTTATCGACCAGAAAGGGATGTTGATGGTAAACATGTAAACTTCTCCAGTTTTCTGCAGGAATTTTAAAAATTAATTGTCGATTATCTCATACACCCATCTGACATTATTTTAACCGGCGATTTTAACATTCATATGGACATTATTTCAAACAATTATGCAAATCAGTTTAAAGATCTGCTCTCTGCTCATGGACTTATACAGCACATCACAGCACCCACTCATCGGTATGGTCACTGTCTTGACCTCATGATAACACGTGAAAATACTTCACCTCTTATCTCGAATATAACTATTCATCCTGGCTTATCTGATCATTATGCAATCATGGTAAATTTGAACCTTAAAAAACCTCCCATACCTACCATTTCTGTAACTACTCGCCACTGGAAAAAAGTAAATATTAAAGATTTATGTCATGATGTTGAATCTCAACTGGAAAATGTAAACCTTGGAGATGGTGAGCTGAATTCTTGTGTCAGTCTATTTGAATCTACTGTCCGTAACATCTTGGATGATCATGCTCCGCAAAAAACTCGAACTGTTAAACTACAATCTGAATCCCCCAGGTTCAATGATGATATCCGTGCTGCAAGGAAAATCCGCAGTCAACTTGAGCGAAGATGGCGTGACAATGGGAAACTTGGAGTACATCGGCAAGAATACTGTAACCAACGTGATAGTGTGAAGAACATGATTAACCAGGCAAAAGTAACTCACTACTCATCTCTTGTGGAAGATAGCTCTGGTGATCAGAAAAAACTCTTTAACATTGTTGAAAAGCTGCTTCATAAACCCAAAGCTCCAGTGCTTCCATCTACACACTCCGATCAGGACCTCGCAAATGCTTTTTCAAACTTTGTTGTCACAAAAATTGAGAATATCCGTCGTTCTTTTCCCTCAGTACCTGCCATTCTATCACAAACACCATCACGCAAGGATCCACAATGTAGACTGTCCATGTTTGAGCCTACTAGTGTTACGGAGATCAAGAAACTCATCATGAAATCGCCATCAAAATCATGTGAACTTGATCCAGTGCCAACTTCGCTAATAAATCAAAATATTTATGTGTTTGCTAAGTATATCACAATTATTGTAAACAGATCTCTTTCTTCCGGTTGTTTCCCTAATAGCCAGAAGGTTGCTCATGTTAAACCACTCCTAAAGAAACCCAATTTGGACAAGGAAGTTTTCAAAAATTACCGACCAGTAGCGAATTTAAAGTACCTTGGAAAACCAATCGAGCGAGTTGTTTCATCACGGATCTCTGACCATGTTCGTGCTAATAACCTGTCGGACACATTTCAGTCAGCCTACAAACCATTTCATGGAACGGAAACTGCTCTTCTTCGCGTCAACAATGACATTTTATCTGCCATGGATGAGGGCAAAATCACTGCATTAGTTTTGTTAGACTTAAGCGCCGCTTTTGACACGGTCGATCATAAAATCCTTCTCTCCCGCCTTCAATATCATCTTGGAATACATGACACAGCCCTGGATTGGTGTAAGTCCTACCTGTTAAATAGGCCTCAGCGTGTTTGTATTGGTAACGCTATCTCCGAGCCTGTTACTCTTGACTATTCTGTACCCCAAGGCTATGTGCTCGGCCCACAGTGGTTTACTGTTTATACCTTTCCAGTTCGTGATATCATTTTGAAGTATAATTTAAATTACCATGTTTACGCTGATGACACGCAGCTTTACATTACTTTTAAATCTTCTCAAGAACCTGCCGATTCCTGCATTAAAACACTGGAGAAATGTATTCAAGAGATTCGAAGTTGGATGAGACAAAACTTCCTGAAATTGAACGATGAAAAAACAGAATTTGTTCTATTTGGAACACGTCAGCAATTGTCTAAAGTTTCTCTTCCATTTATTACAATTGGTGACTCGCAGATAACCCCCTCATTACATGCACGTAATTTGGGTGTTATATTTGACTCGACAATGACTTTAAAACCACATATCTCCAACATTGTTCGCATATCATCATTTCATATCAGAAATATAAGCCGAATTAGGAAATACTTGAATAAAAGTGCTGCTGAACAAATTATACATGCGTTTGTCACATCACGGCTCGATAACGGGAATGCTCTCCTTTACGGTCTCCCGCAGAATCAAATATCTCGTCTTCAGCACATACAAAATACAGCAGCTCGTGTTGTGACTTTGTCCAGAAAGTCATGCCATATCACGCCAATCTTGAAAGAACTGCACTGGCTTCCTGTTTCACAGAGAATTGTTTTTAAACTTATGCTAATTGTTCACAAATCTTTTAATAACATTGCTCCAATTTATATTTCTGAACTGCTTAAAGTCTACACTCCATCACGCAATTTGCGCTCCAGCAACATGTCACTCCTAAAGGAACCAACTTCAAAACGGAACTGGGGTGATAGGTCGTTTTCTGTCGCAGCTCCGAGACTCTGGAATCATCTTCCAACTAAACTCAAATATTGTCATAGTATAACCAGATTCAAGTCGATGCTTAAAACTCATCTTATGTCACAACTATTCAAAGATGATGTATATTTGTAATTGCATTGTAGGTACATGTATCTCGGTACATAATTATTTTTTCCCTATGCTATCATTGTATATTGTTTGTGTTAATGTTTTTTCTTTGTTTCCGCGCCTTGAGCGCCCAGCAGGGTGGATATGTGCGCGCTAAAAATCTTTATTATTATTATTATTATTATTAATCTTTTGAAGCGCTCTGCTGTCACTTTTAGCTAGCTACGTTTAGGAAAGATAATTCCGCTTTTAGAATGAACACAAACAATCTGAACGTACAAGTATGTTCTTTATTAATGACACAACGTAGTAATTTGAAACTTTCACAGATAAACAGTTTTGTGTTTATTTTGATTCAAAGAGAGTAAGCATATTACTTGTAACAACAGTTTTGCCAATTTACATTACTAGTGCTGTACCTTAGCTTTAATTAGTTCCTGTATGATGTGCATAGATTTAGTCAAATGAGTCAAATTTTAGCAGATCAACATTCCGCGAAAAATGCTTTGTGGGACAAATTCTTAACAATTTTTTTAAAATTTTCTCAGAGAAATATGACCCAATTATTACAATCATTTCGGCCCTGTTGTTTTCAAAACAAATATCATAAAACTAACCTGTGGAAAAAAATCATTTTAATAGTCGTTTATATGAAAAAAAAACACAAAACGTTTATGTTCTTTTTTAGGTTGTCGTCCGGATTTTGGGGGGTAAATTCGACATAACAATTCCTGTTGCCTCTAAGATGAGAGCACGTCACATGGAATGATGTTAGAGGATAATTGATTTACACCAAGTAATCTTTTGGATATTAATTCGTCAATTTGATAATTTGGTTATTACCAATGTTGTACCTATTCCTCTTTAAGCTGCAGATAACAGCTGATTTTTATTTCCTTTATTTGCTCTTGTCATTATGCATTTACCCATTGTCTTTAAAGATGCATCGCCCGTGTTTTCGCTGTTTTGACAGCCATTTCGGACTTTTTTCATTTGAATATTTCTATTTTACTTGAGGAAAGGATAATAAAAATGCTTAAAAATGTCCCGTTTCTCAAAACAATCACGAGAAGCATAGTTTTACAGTAAAAAATGTACAGAAATTGAATTGATGGTGATGTGGGTCACGTCAGAAATTAATAAATTAATTTTGACACTTCTTCACTGAATAAACCAAATTTCTGACGCCTTTTTGTGAATTATAGCATTATTGAAATCAAAAATAAATAAATAGTGCTGTGTGATCGCGGGTCTCTTTAAGTAATAGAAAACGTTTTGAAAGAAACTTACGTGGGAAGTTTGTTGAACTTTCATTCAGTAATGAAACGTGCGTAAATAAGTCTAGAACTTTCGTTCAGTGATGACGCGATGTCTAAAAATAGGTTTTCTAAGAAAGCTTAATTGTACACTTAAATCTAGAGTTTGCTAGAATGATGATTTTGCTATTAGGGTGGGACGCCTTCGGTATAGCCGTAGAATAGTTGGATGGCATGGTAATGGGCGCCCCCAGCGCCTCGCTTGTACGCCCGAAAGATGATCGAACTTGATCTTGATCATAAGTAGAAATAGGATGAGAACGGATTAGAAGTGCGTGTGGAGAAGGTGTGTGCTTGTTCACCAAATCACTGGCAGACTTATAGTGTTAAGAGAATTCGCCGTGCGTCAAGGTGTGAATGATACAGTTAGAAAAAAGTCCACGAAGACTCTTAATATTGAAGTGAACTGGACAGTTTAATTGATTCCTGTGTATATTTGAAAATCACCTTATTATTGCCAATTGAAGTCACCAAATTAGTTGTGTGCTTAAAGAGTGCTTAAAATCGCCGGCCAGAAAAGAGGACTGCTGTTGGAAGGTGTAAGCCATTATGATTTTGATAATTTACGATCATTGTATGAAGCTTGAGTTAAACTCTGTAATAATCGTGTAAACTTGATTACCATTTGAATAATTGTTATTACAAATATCGAGTGTAACCTTGTTCGAGTTCTTTGTTGCGTCTAGAAATTTCTGGAGCGCGCGGTAATCGCAAATTATATTGCTGTGGGAGTTGCTGGCCGTAATAATAGATTGTTGATGTTGCCGGACGATGCATCTTTAACCGAGGAATGTAATAAACGTAAACATAAACATTCCCATTTGGCTTTTATTTTAGCATTCTACATCGATGGAGGTATGAGCAAGCTGGTTCAAGCGCTCGTTGCATCATCTGGCGCTGATCTACAACTCGAATCTCGTGTCACGAAGATCAAAAAGTTAAATGCCAATGAGTATGAAGTTTTGTACACCAAAAGTGGTGTGGATATGAAGATGGTTGCGGACACAGTTGTAATCGCAGCTCCATTGGAGTGGACAGGTATTAGACTGTTATAGAACGGCTTTGACGTTTCTGGATACAATGTTAATGTCATTTCTGACCGCTTGAAACTAACATTGAGGGATCAGTGGGCAAACATTGTCATGTTTCATATGGATTTTAAAATGTTGTTATATGATGCCATAATGACATCGCATATATAGACTGGCTCTAGGATGCGTGTTGCACATCATTTGAAGAGACAAAAAAGGTACTAGAAACCTCCACAAGCATATTGGTACCCCGTGATTGTATCAATTGAATACAATAAATCACGTGACTTTGGTATTTCAACAATTAAATCAAAACGAATAATTGTTCAGTGGGTGTTTCTTGAGAACTTTTATATTCATATTGTATTATACCTATTCCTGCCATGTACATCTCATACTTTGATATTACATAATCAGCCATAATTAATGCATATCCCTTTAAATCTAAGTCTCCATATTCTCCATGCATATTTACCAATGGACTTTATGCCAACAGTATTTTTAAAATGATTTCCAACTACAGGAATCCAGTTTGAAGGTTTCGATCCCGACCCTTCTACGACTCAGCCAGTCCGCCAGTGGCAACAACTTTACACTTACGTTTCATATGTTGCCGCCCAGTCCATCCGCAACAGTTACTTCAAGGAGCAACCGCGCGGCAACTGGACCGATCCCGTACCTCTCTTCACTACAGCTAACGCATCCGTGCCTTGGGTGACCGTTTCAAAGTTCGGAAGCAGAGGAGGGTTCACAATCTACCAAGTTACCAGCTCTACAAATGTCAGTGCAGGTAACCTCCTAAACAACCTCTTTGATGGAGTTCAAGATGTCATCACACAGAAGTGGGATCACCTCTACTCTTTGAACCTACCATCGGTCGCCAACGATTCCGCCTATCAGAGCCTGGTCTTGGACGATAACGTGTACAGCTTAAACGGTATAGAGAGTGTGGCTTCACAGATGGAGATGTCAGTTATCAGCGGTCGCAACGCCGCTGGGATGATTGCCAAGGGAACAGCAAGCTCTGGCGTCATTCTGACGTCATCACCGCGTATTTTCTCACTTACCGTACTCACTACAATCATCTATTCTGGAGTTCATTAGGCAGTTAAGATAATAATAATAATAATGTGTGGACTTATATAGCGCACGTATCCACCAACTAAGTGGTGCTCAAGGCGCATTATATCATTACCCCTGCTCATAAGGCTCATAAATCATTCCTGAAACCATCTCAGCTCCCTGGGGAGTATACAGCTCAATTGCTGCCATTACAGCGCATATAGGGCTAATCAATAAACTCTGCCCTCACAGGTACCCATTTAACCCCTGGGTGGAGAGAAGCAATTATGGTTAAGTGTCTTGCTCAAGGACACAAGTGTCACGGCCGGGATTCAAACCCACATTCTGCTGCTAACACCAGAACTTGAGTCCGGTAAGCTAGACCGCTCGGCCACGACACTCCGTGTTTTAACTATTTTACCGTACTCACTTTATGATAATTTATTCTGGAGTTCATTAGGCAGGTAAGATGAACTATCTGTATTTTGACTTTTTACTGTGCTCACTACAAATCATCTATTCTGGAGTTCATTAGGCAGTTATAATGAACCATCCGTGTTTTGACTACTTTACCGGCGCTTCCCACATATAATCTTTTTAATCTGAAGTATTTTCTTTGTAGACAGACATACAAATACTTTAAACCAATCGTCAGAGGCATGTCTTTACTGTCACATTTGAAATCATAATTATTTTATGACATCATATGTTTATTTAGCCATCTAAAGGGAAGTATTTTCTTCATAGAGCAAACGGAAATTGTTTGAATTTACAAACAAAAACAAAAACGTGTTTGTTGTCGTTTTCTCAAATACGCGAGCACCTATTGCGATGAAACTTTCACAGGTTAGTTTGATGATATATTTCTTGAAACTAGGAGGTTGAATAATAGGTAAAACTTGTAGCTTTGCATGGTGAGGATGATAAGTAAGACTGATTGCGGTGACACCATGTGGAATCTCAATTGAGTAGTAATTAGTTCTGAAAACTAAGGTTGAATAATAATGGGACACACGTTATAATTACCGATGGTGCACCTTCCCTTTAATAACTGTTAACACCAGGTGAACACCAGGTAATTACGCAAAAAGTAACCGAGCAATTAAGATGGTAATCTGGTCCCAAATATTATAAGAAGTTACAGGCCTATTCCGTCTGACGTGTTGTTATTTTCGAGAATAGTCCAGCGGATAAGTGCAGTATTTTGTAAGTTTATTGCACTCAGTAGTAAAAGCGTGAAACGTGGCACACATATACTTCACACAAAAATATGTAAATTTAGATATCTCTGATTTGGCCTGTGGTGGCCTTGGCGGGCACTTTTAAAAATAGCAGCCATTTCTGATAATAATACCACATAACTCGGAAACTACGAGGCTTAGAATCTTCATTCCAGTGTCTATATAGTAAGATTTGTAGCTTTGGTGAAAAGGATAAGTAAAGACTGTTTGTGTTGACACCATTTGAAAATTCTCTTTTGAATAGTAATTAGTTCTGATAAGAACTGGTGGTTACAACTCGACATTTCGATCAGTATGCGCTGATCTTCTTCAGGAGAATGCCGGCCTCTGGGAGACGCTGCTGCTTAAGTAGACTGCTGGGGAATTTGCACTAACACTGGATGCTGAGGATTATAGTGTGCTGTTGCGTGCAGGCGGTAAATGGTGGAACTAGTATCTTTAGAGTGGGGGAGAAGAGTGTGTTCTCACTGAAATGCAATAGTTAGTAATAAGCACAAGGGAGGGAGGATGACTTAGGATGTAGGAGATCCCTCAGTCTGGGGTGGGATGTTGACTATGGATACAGAAGATCCTTCAGTCCGTAGCAGGGGTCACCAATTGTCTATGAGGTAAAAGCCGATGTCTTGGGGGAACGGTGTTATTCTTGAAAATCTCGATAACCTCTCTGATGTCAGTGATGTGTCTAGGATGCCATGTGCTGATGGGTGTGATGAACTGCCTGTCCATAATGATGGTCTATAATGTGCGAGTGCTTGACATTGGCTGACTTGTGGCGTCCATATGTGCTCGGTATTCTTTCAGCCTTGTGAGGAGATTCTGTCCTGTTTCACCGATGTAGACTTGTAGCCATCCCCCATTGAGATGGGATATACGGTATACTCCTGTACAGATAATGGGTGTGAAAAAGACCTTGAAGTTTGTTTGGAGCAGATGGTAGACCTTGATGCCCGCTTGTCGGAGGACAAAAAGCCGGAGTTTGTGTGGCGTAGAACCTAAATAGAGTTGCCTGTGTGTGTGTTTTCGTTTCTGTAACCGGGGTGGAACAGCAACTACTTAGGTGAAAGAAATGCCTCCAGATATTCCCTTATCAGCATCCAAAGCCTCCCCTGGCTTTTTCTGCACGAGATGGAAGAAGTATTTATAATGTTACCTTACTGATCTTCAATGAAGAGATCTCCTTTTTGAAGATCTTCATGCAGCTTGTATGTGTAGACTGCATCCAGGGACTCGTCATACACGATGTTAAACCAGTCAGGAAAACCTGCCACCTGAGGCAAAAGAATACGATTTTCAAAATTTTACAAGACCAATAAATTTTCAAAAACAGCAAATAAATGACAGCAATTGAAATTAATCAACATAATCGTAAAATGTAAATTTTCATGCACTATAAATCATAAAGCAGAAGCATATTAAATGGTGGAATGAAGTATGAAATAAAAAAGAACAATGTTGTTATCATCAACTCAAATTATCTGTTGAAAAAGCTTTTACATGCATGTAGTATAGAACATCAAAGTCAACAACTGTTAGTACAGAACAACATAATCAATTGTTAATTATTAATTCTCAGTAATAGTTGCATTGTTTGCAAATATTCTGCAACTAAAACACAGCGCTAAAATAACATTCTTTTCCTGAATCGTTGAGGAGCTCCTGAGGGTTGTAGCAGTGCTATAAAAAACAACAACAGCCTTGGCATGGTCGTGCAGATAAAGATGATGATGAGAACAACTGAGAGGGTGCATGAAGAAATTTTTTTTTTGCTCTCACTTGTGAAATCACCCTTGCTTTGTACCACTTATGATTCCCTCGAGCATCTGTCTCAAATCTGTGTACAACATGCTTCTTCACAAGAGGCGTTATCCCAGTACCTTCGTCATCACTCTCACCACCCTGACGCTCTCTGATTAACTGCTTAACATTTTCAGCCAACTCTTATGAAGACAATAACCTTCTCTTCTTACTACCATCTGTCTGCTCCTCCTGGACAGTTTGGGGTCACCGACTTTCTGCTCTAGAAGATTCTTCCAGAATTTAAGTTGTGCTTTCAAGAGATTCAACTTCTCATCTCGTTTCAAACCCTTCATTGCAGTGTCCACTTGTGATTCAGTTTGCAAAAGCCCCCAATAGATGATGTCATTAGCTTGTTCAATCTTCGCACTGCCTCTTCCTCCTTCTGGAACTTTAGCCTCGGCTGCTCAGCCTTCTGTTCCTTTATTTTCTCCTGACGTTGCTTAAACTCTCTCTTGACTCTACTTGAAAATTCTTCTTTCTTCCTCTTCACTCTTTGCCTCCAACCACTCATCAGTTTTATTATAGGTGAACATGAGGCTTGCTTCGGCAATAATGGTAGAGATGCGAGGTCTTGTACGTAGCAGCTGGTCATAATAAGCGAATGATTGTCTCACAATATTCATTATGCTTTGCGGTGCCCTGAGTCTCTTTTCTTATGTCTTCAGTTACTTCTGCTGCTTCATAGCGGCCTCCTGGGAGTTGGTCTGCATACAGCTTCTGGTTCAACTTTGCTAAAATTGGTAACATGCCACCAAGAATAACGATGCAGCGTGCATCCACTTCAGATTCCTTTATCAAGGCCTGGAACAAGACATCTTTCTTAATATTTCACATCTGGGAATGGATGTGTTTCTCCCTTGAGGAAACCATCCAGATTGTCATTCACAGCCTTCAAGAACGTTACAAGTTGCAGATACCGCTGGTTCATGTCAATTATGTTGATGTGTTTGTTTTCAATTAAATTCCACAGTAGTGTGGTGACAAGTTTGCAAATGAGCCCCAGTGCCTTACAGCCTGCTACAAAAAAGGCTCCTTCAAGTCATGTAGAACCCAGGGAGCCCAACCATTCTTCTCAGGCACCATGTGCGGTTGCAGCCAGTATATTGTAGCAGCATTATGAAAGAGAATATTGAACCGGTTGCCATGAAAAGGAGTGGAGTGGAAGACTCCTGTAACCATTTTCTTTCAGCAGCTCGCTCACTTCAATTATGAATCTACCATGACAACTTGTCTTTGCAAAGACCTTACATGTTGTTCGTATGGTCCTGGTTATTGCGGATTCTGATGCTTTACGGAATTGCGGATCCTTGATAGGAACCTCTTCTGCAGATCGGAAATGCAGTGACTCCATTTCCTTAGCCGCTGTGTCGACAGCCTCAGCCATGTGGACCAATCTGTGGAGGCAACAGAAAAAGTTATTCATTCTCGTTAGCTGACATTTCAGATCTTCTGACAAGTTTTGCCAATCTTCTGTTACTGTGGGTAATATCTCAGATCTGTATATCTTATCAATGTCCCACAGTATTTGCTTAAATACATCCAGGGTATCTTTGCCAGACTTGGTTAATAAATCCCTCAAACCAACAACATATGGTCTTCCTGTGGTGTCTCTAATTGCATAAGCTCCATATTTATGGCCAAATTTGGATGTCTCGTCTGTTTCAATAGTTGTATGTGGCTGTTGTGGCAACTCTTCAGCAATTTGTTGTGCAACAATCAGTCTTTGGATATTAATGTTGCAAACTGTTGATTGGCTGGGCAATTTATTTGGCACCTTTCCTGCCAACTGCAAT
>CM055821.1:12803012-12900512 GCA_029582265.1 Zoroaster sp. YZ-2022 | reverse complement strand
ATTATACATGCGTTTGTCACATCACGGCTTGATAACGGGAATGCTCTCCTTTACGGTCTTCCGCAGAATCAAATATCTCGTCTTCAGCACATACAAAACACAGCAGCTCGTGTTGTGACTTTGTCCAGAAAGTCATGCCATATCACGCCAATCTTGAAAGAACTGCACTGGCTTCCTGTTTCACAGAGAATTGTTTTTAAACTTATGCTAATTGTTCACAAATCTTTTAATAACATTGCTCCAATTTATATTTCTGAACTACTTAAAGTCTACACTCCATCACGCAATTTGCGCTCCAGCAACATGTCACTCCTCAAGGAAGCAACTTCAAAACGGAACTGGGGTGATAGGTCGTTTTCTGTCGCAGCTCCGAGACTCTGGAATCATCTTCCAACTAAACTCAAATCTTGTCATAGTATAACCAGATTCAAGTCGATGCTTAAAACTCATCTTATGTCACAACTCTTCAAAGATGATGTATATTTGTAATTGCATTGTAGGTACATGTATCTCGGTACATAATTTGTTTTCCCTATGCTATCATTGTATATTGTTTGTATTAATGTTTTTCTTTGTTTCCGCGCCTTGAGCGCCCAGCAGGGTGGATATGTGCGCGCTAAAAATCTTTATTATTATTATTATTAGCACGTCAGGATTTTGAGATACTAAAAACCAGTCGAAAAACGGAAAATCACACATTTTAGTTTTACTATATCGTCAGGTATTTTTACCCAATTTAATTAGCAAAAAATGCTAATCTTTCCAGAAATATCAGTATAAAACAAAACAACACATATGAGATAATAAATATCCCACAGTCACCTTTATAATTGTTCAAAAAAGCTTAAGGCACTTGCTCTTCCGCTTATGGCCGCCTGCAATTTCCCGCTGGAGAAACCAGCAGTAATCACACATCATGCTGGGGTTGAACCGGCCTTGATACCGGGTTTCCATCTCAGAGATGTCTTGAGACGGGTTAGTAGACGGGCCATCCTTTGCATTTATCCACATACAAATTGGGTCAAACGCATAGGGGACATACAATGCAATTTGTGTGTACAATGATTACAGTTAATGCGTTTTAAGTTTATTTCAATATATCGTAACTTTCTAAGTTAATACTAAACAAAGAACTCACGACATCAGTGCTCAACATTATCAATATATCCGAAACCCATGTGTTCGTTTTCATTAAACACTTAACCTCTAGTTATTAGTATTTTGCATCTTTAATGTGACATGGTACGTTTCAAATGTAGGTAGGCTTAAAGATCGGTGATGTGTGGTCCAATTGTCCCTTCGTGAAAACGCAAATTGTTCGTTAGCACCCATTTTGACCTTGGCCAATTAGTGTAATTACAGAACTAATGAGTTTGAGACCCTGCAACTTTGTGGGATTGTAGATTTCAATGAAGTAATTCAGAATGTCGAAAAAATCTTAATTTTTTTCTCAATTGGCCCTTCTGTGAAAACGGTGACGACATTCTTGTAAAAGATCGAGCAGGGGAGAATGATGTACGGTCATCAATGGAAAGGTCTTGTTCGAGTCTCTTCTTCACCAGGAGGCATGTCTTTTCACTTGGGACATTGGTAAAGCGAGAGACATCATCAAAACTAACATACATATCGCTGGGTTGTAGATTGAGATTCCTGGTGATCTCAAGGAACTGACTGGAGTTGACCACATGGTTGCGGGGTGAGACCCACCAAGGGTTGGAGGATCTTGGCTAGGTACCGGGCTGTGTTGTAGGTGGGTGGTCCTCTGGAAGTGAGAGTCCGGCATTCTGCTGAAGAAGATCAGAGCATACTGATCGAAACATTGAGTTGTAGCAACCAGTTCTTTTCAGAACTAATTACTACTCAAAAAGAATGTTCACATGGTGTCACCACAAACAGTCTTTACTTGTCTATATATAGGTTTGCTGGGTACTACAGTTCATACAAAGCATTACTGAGTGTGTCAGACCATCGGGTGAGCCATTTTCAAAATTATTATCTTATAACTAGAGACATTGGAGGATGAGATCCTTTGGTCTTGTGTGACCATATAGTGTCACCATAGAGATGCCATAGTGTCCACACAGTCTGACCACAGAGATATCAGTGTTCCCACAGTGTCACCATAGAGATGTCTAGTGTCCCCAGTCTGACCACAGAGATATCATAGTGCCCCACAGTGTCACCATACAGATGTCATAGTGTCCCCACAGTCTGGCCATAGAGATATCATCGTGTCCCCACAGTGTCACCATAGAGATATCATAGCGTCCCCACAGTGTCACCAGGAAATAACAATTTTGGTATCAGTCCTCCATATGAACTAAAAACAAGAGTTTATATGTAAATTGTCTATTAATCTGTCCACATGTAACATCCATATCATGTTGGGCTATATACTAGTCATTGGTGGCATGCATACATACATGTATATATTGCACTGCAAATCTGAAATGCATTTTTATTTCCTAGAAAGTTTATTATTTTAATTGATATAATAAGAGACATCTTACCAGCAATCATCCTGCAGATTTGAACGTATCAGACTTGGCTTGAAATCTCTCTCCATCTTGTTCTGACAGTGACAATTGTGAGATTGTATGGAGAAAATAATGCAGAGTTCCTCTCATCTACTATTTCTATAGTTGAATACATAGCACATTACGGCTACTTTCAACCTTGGTGTTACATAACACCTGACTATGGGTTTAGCTGGGTGGTGTCATATTTCAAAGAATGCACATGTACATTCACACACTGTACCAGCATGCATAGAACTCTATGCATAGAGCAAGCATATGAAAGTAATAGACTTGTCCTAGTCGATTTATATAATCACAAAATAAGTTTAAGATTTTTAGTTCACGAATGAGCAGAAAATATATCTTTTTGCAATTACAGTAAAGTTGTCAGTATTTCTAAGCATGCATATATAGTAAAGTGACCAATGAACTTACATATTCAATTGAAACTAATCCCGCTGATGACTAGCTGTTTTATTACATATAATTATGTACTATTGCAAGTTTATTTTCTGATGTTTTTAATTCCCAGTTTTCATAGTAAAACTTTATATACTACAGTACAACTATAGTTTAATCATAGTATAGTGGATTTTTATATAGGTTAGATATTCACAGTGTGTTCATAACGTGATCAGAGTGGTAAATACGACTCTTATAACACTGTGAGATAATCACAGTGTTCATAGTGTGATCACAGAGTGGCATTTAGGCCCTAACACTGTGAAATAGTCACAGTGTTCATAGTGTGATCACATGAACAGTGTGAAATGTTCACACTGTGACCACACGGTGACCATTCAGTGTGAAATGTTCACACTGTGACCACACGCGGTGACCATTCAGTGTGGAATGGTCACAGTGTGTTCTCTGAGTATCTGTGTGTGGACAAACACTGTGACAGAATCACATAGTGTTCATTACGGAAGCTTGAATTGCCTTCACGTTACTGCAATATTGAGATAATTTATCTCGGAAACAAGTTTTTTTTTTGTTCATGGAAACACAGAATACAACGATAAAATATCTCAGAAATACATATTTCTTTAAAAGAAATGTGGAATTCAATGATAAGGTATAAGTGAAAACCGGAATTCAATGATAAGATATCTGTGAAACCCGGAATTCAATGATAAGATATGTATTTCTGAGATATGTATTTATGTATATGTATTTCTGAGATATTTTATCATTGTATTCTGTGTTTCCATGAAAAAAAACACTTGTTTCCGAGATAAATTATCTCAGTATTGCAGTAACGTGAAGGCAATTCAAGCTTCCGTAGTTCATAGTGTAATCACATAATGAATAAACAGTGTGAAATGATCACCGTATGTTCACACTGATCACAGAGTGGCAATTCACAGTGTGGAAGGGTCACCGTGTGTTCTCTGAGTGTTCTCTGTGTAGTCATAGTGTTAACATTGTGATCACAGTGTGAACACATTGTGGTGACTGTGGGGAATTTTTTCTAAGGGTCAGTCACCTAAATAAAGGCAGTTAAGACCACTGGATCACAGCATCCTCCATTTTTAAAAATGGCATCTTATTTACGGCTTATTGAAAGAATAGCGGCCCGCAATATTTTTTTCTGCAGCAAACTTCGTCAAATGGAAAGTCCGACATCCAATTTTAGCACGTGAATGTATATGAATGAGTGCATATGAAGTATGCTGCAGAAAAACATTACTAACGGCGCCATACAAACTACATGTAGTACCGTATATTATGTTCATATGCATTTGTTTTTATTAAAGAAGGAAACTATGTGAGTATACCTTATTTAGAACAATGTGTTTATTTGTAATTAGAATGCTTCCCCTTCCTTGTTTCCTGGAACAAAGGAAAGCGAGGATATGTTTTTTTTTCTGTTTAGGCCCTATTGCTTACAGGAAACCACCAGTAGAAAAATAATATTATTTCACAGAAGAAAAATAAAATCGCACAATTCCCGAATGTTGCGCCAGGGGAAAAATCTAACTCACGGGCTAAAAAAAACTTGTGATCACTCTATTTGGAGGGAACACCGCATGTTAGTGTTTTAGTGTGAATGATCGCTCAAAATTAATCAGTTGTAAATGACAGTTGGAAATGCCTTAATTTATCTTTGTATTTTTATATCAGGCAATTGACACAATGAAAGGTTGGAAAGGCTGTTGCATGAATGACAACATTTTCTTTTCTTTCTGAAAAGTAATTTACATTACCTTAATACAAAATATTCAAAAATCATTAAAAACAAGTCGTACAATTTTTAAAACCAAAAGAAAAAATATTGATCGATATATAACCTTTTATTTTCTTCTCAATTTATTGTGGATATATCTCATCCCAATGAAACCACCCTCTACAGTAGTGAAAACGCCCACACTGAAAAACAGCCATTTTGGAAAAAGGCCTTAATACGCTTGAAATCAAATTAGGACCACTTTTTCAGGGCCTAGTGTATCCAAAATACTCAAAGATGGAAGTCAAGAACCCCAGGTTATGATATTGGACCATGTTTACACAATCCATCAAATGTATGAGCCTCAAATCTTTGTTTTTCAGAAAAATTTGAGGACATACACTTTATGATAAACAGGTTGGCGTATGAATTTCTCACTATTTAGTGGGGTGCACCCACATGTGACGACTCGACGCACTCATGGTTAGATTGATACCCGTACCGCGCCGCCTCTGGGCACCAGACCGTTCCGCCTAGCCTAAGGCTTCTTACCCAGTTGTACGTCACGAACAGAGCCACCTTGCGTTGTGCAAAATTTGAAACATTTAAAAAAAAAATTATTAAAATAAAAAAATCCACTCAAGACACAAAACAAACTTAAAAATTGTTTTTTTAAAATTAATATCAACTGATAAAAATAACAATAACAAATAAATGAAGACAAAAAAACCCACATTTCATAGACCCTTTAAGCACTGTTTACTTTGGGAGTTTATACAATCACTTCCAACTAGATTCCCCGAGAGAATAAAGCAAACAAGGGTTTTCATCATTTGCTAGCATACCTTTTTAACCCATTATTGTTGGCCATCATTGGCCATCATTGTTGGCCATCAGGTAATAAAACAGTCATGAACCGACTGCTAGCAACGTGTGTACACACGACTTATGTACCGATCACCACCAGCCAGGCCAGGTACCGTGAAACGCAGCGAACGCCTCCATTGAATCGGAACATACTAACGGACAACTGCATGAGTTATTTGTGAAATAATTGAGTACGTTACGGTATTTAGAAAGACTGTTGACATTAAAAACCACGTGAAACTTCAATAGTAAAGCATGACACCGAGTGCCACGTGAACACGTGCTAGTGCTAAAATCTCCCAGGAATACGTCACAGATTTTTTGTTAATAAGGAGGAATGGAGGAGCGCGGCGCCCCCCTTAATTTAGAATTTAATGTTTTAATTGTATAAACGGTTTATATAACACCCAAGTAGATCCTTGTCATTTGATTGTAGGATTGTAGGTCACGCAGCATTCATTTATCAAACCATTACATGGCCTAAACCGTGCATTTTGGTTCCATTCACTGTGCATATTTTGTTCCATCCCATTTGATCTATTGCACGCTAGACCACATCCTGCGTTATATACACAGCAGTACAAAAGGCCCTCTTTTGACAAGATTGTGCAAACCGTGCGTCATAAGCCGAAAAATAAAGTAGTGGATGCCAGAATACAATTTTGTATATTTTGTTAGGTGTTTGGGTTTGTGCACAAACACCTCTTGATATTGTTCGTTTTTTAGGTGTTCGAGCTGTAGCGCGAACACCTCTTGTTATTGTTCGTTTTTTTAGGTGTTCGAGCGACAGCGCGAACACCTCTTGATATTGTTCGTTTTTTGTGCTTTTTCTTCTCCTTCTCAGTGAGACATATCCAGAGACAAATACATAGTTGCAGAGATCACAGAACCTTAAAACTTAACACATAGTTAGACCTTAACATGTAGTTGTGTCCTAAGTTGTGACGTCATGGTGAGGTCATCAGATATCGAATTACACTAAATCAAAGTTTAATATTTAAAAAAATTATATCTCATGAACCACAAAAGATATTTTCACAATCTTTGCATCATCTGAAAGATCTTGAATTATGTGATTTTTGTACACAGACGTGACTCCCAATCTGACCTCTCCTTCCGGTTGAAACAGGAAGTTGAATATTTCAAAAAATCATATCTCATGAACCACAAAAGATATTTTCACAATCTTTGCATCATCTTAAAGACCTTGAACTATGTCACATTTCGTACATAGACATGACCCTAATCTGACCTCTCCTTCCGGTCGAAAACGGAAGTTTAAGTGAAGAAATATTCAGAATCACTATTCTGTAAATGTATTTGTACAGCCAAAACATAGTTGCGGAGTTCAAAGAACCTTAAAACTTAACACATAGTTAGACCATAACATATAGTTCCAGGTAACGTTATGACGTCTTGGTGAGGTCATCTAATTAATTATTACGTAATTAATTATAATTAAAACAATATATTTTATATCTCGTGAACCACAATAGATAATTTCTTGATTCCTTCATAATCATACAGAACATGGAGAACTCGACATGTGTTACACAGACATGACCCTATTGACCCTTACTTCCGGTCCAAACTGGAAGTTCAAGTTTAAAAAGCTCTTTATAAATTGACGCAAATCTGAAAGGGTATTCGAAAAAACATTCTGGGTTTATATATTAAGTGGGATCTGCTCTTTTCAAAAATATATTTGCTGACGTCATCGCTCTTAACAGCGCCCTCTAGCGGCAGGTTTTAAAAGGTTACTTTTTGCTATCTTGAGAAAACAGACAGAATTTTACAAAATTTGGCACAATTGACACCCATATTATGAGGAAAAATTTTGTGAAGTATGAATGACGTCAAATAATTGAACCGGAACTGACGGTTGGAAGAATGGGATGACTGAACCGAAAGTCAATGTATTCAGTATATCGCATTATATGTTATTTTAATTATATATTATGAAAACTCATATCTCCTGAAGTAACTCTTGTCTTTTAACAACTTTAGGTGATGACGTCATCACATATGATGCACACTCGAACATCCTGAGTTTGTTTTCTACAAACTCAATACCTCTAGTTTTTACTTTTTCTTCTCCTTCTTCTCAGTGAGAATTATCTAACAAAAAACACAGTTGCAAAGTTCACAGCACCTTAAAACTTAACACATACTTAGACCTTAACATGTAGTTGTATACTAAGTTGTGACGTCATATACAGGGTGTCCCCATAAAAAGTATACCGAGATCAAAATTACTGTAATGGCAAAACTACTTTATATATGGGAAAGAGAAATATATCTCTAGAAAGGGTAGAATGTCCTCTTTGCAATGGTATACAGCTTGTGATGTTATTGACACAGGTGAGTGAACAAATTAGACAGATGTTAAGGGTACTGAAAGCAGGACTGTGACAAGTTTGCATATTTGAATAACAAATCTCAACCATGCAAGTGTGCAGAATACCAAATGCCTTTGTTTTTTCAACACATTCTTGAAAACAAGGAATGTACCTAAAACAATGTAATCTGCTTTGTTTTCGCTACTTACCTCAAAAGTTTAATGTGCAGGTTTTTTAAAATGCTTTTTGGACCTTTGTTATTCAAATATGCAAACTTGTCACAGTCCTGCTTTCAGTACCCTTAACATCTGTCTAATTTGTTCACTCATCTGTGTCAATAACATCACAAGCTGTATACCATTGCAAAAAGGACATTCTGCCCTTTCTAGAGATATATTTCTCTTTCCCATATATAAAGTAGTTTTGCCATTACAGTAATTTTTATCTCGGTATACTTTTTATGGGGACACCCTGTAGAGGTCATCAGATATCGAATTACACTAAATCAAAGTTTAATATTTCAAAAAATCATATCTCATGAACCACAGACGATATTTTCACAATCTTTGCATCATCTTAAAGATCTTGAACTATGTCACATTTCGTTCACAGACATGACCCCAATCTGACCTCTCCTTCCGGTCGAAATCGGAAGTTGAATATTTAAAAAAATCATATCTCATGAACCACAGAATATATTTTCACAATCTTTTCATGAACTTACTGATCTTGAACTATGTCACATTTTGTTCACAGACATGACCCCAATCTGACATCTCATTCCGGTTGAAACCGGAAAGTTACGTGAAACAATGCTGAATTACTATTCCGTATATGTACGAACAGCCCATATCGCGCGTGCACAGAGTACATACACAGTACGTACACATAGCACGAGGTCTTACTGTTTACGTGTATTAAAGGTCCTATGAAATAGTTTTTTTTTCATTGTATACAATAAAGTATGCCTACTGGAACATATATTTGTCATTTGTAATTTTTCCCCTCACGTTTATACCATAAAATATTAATTTTTAAATTTAGGGGGTGCTTTTCGACACGCCCATATCCCCTCATTAGCATAAAATTCGTGACGTACACTGAAGTGATTCCCGATCCGCGATCCACAGCACTTGCCCAAGTATGCGTCGTATACAGCGCACCAC
Organism: Zoroaster sp. YZ-2022; assembly: GCA_029582265.1. NCBI lineage: Eukaryota > Metazoa > Echinodermata > Asteroidea > Forcipulatida > Zoroasteridae > Zoroaster > Zoroaster sp. YZ-2022. The sequence goes on along the minus strand of CM055821.1, from coordinate 12,891,454 downwards.
TGCATGCAGAGTGTTGCTAGAGAAAAAGTTTCCTAAAGTTTTCTGTCAGGTTTGAAGCTTATTATTTTCGATAATGCCATCGAGGTGTGTCGCTGCAGGTTGCAGCAACACCACCAAAGACGGTGTTAGTATACACCGATTTCCGTCTGATCCAAAATACAGACGTATTGGACGGATAAAGTCAAGCTGACCAGAGCGAAGTCGTCGGGACCGACGGAACACTCATTCTTATAAAGTGCACACTTCGAGCAGACATGCTTTGAACGGGGCCTTCACAGCCAGTTCGGTATGGCTTATAAGGCCATGCTGCTACCAGATGAAATTCCAACGATATTCCCGCTAAGTAAGAAGGCTGGGAAGGCTCCAACGAAGAAGAGAGGTGCTTTTTTAAAGCGAGAAAGACTTGGGGTAAGTGGCCATTTAGCTATACTCCCATGCATAACCCAGTCCACTTTCGTGCAAAACGACACCATGCTCACATGCCGTGATTTCCGCATTAATAAAAAAAATCGTGTCTGATTTTATATCCTGGCAAGACAAACATAAAACCATTAAACCTTTCTCATTATGCCTGCGCAACTGTTTCTGTTATTTCATAAAATAACACCGTAATGTTAGCATTGCCTTCGGTGTGTGTTCCGACCGCATGATGGGGGTTGTGCTGCGTTTCACGGTACATCCGTGGCTTGGGTTATCGCTGTTCGAGTGCATGTTTATATTACGCAAGTCTTGTGTAAACACGTTGCCAGCATGTTGTAAAGCTTAACTCCTTAGGTCAATATGAGTTAAGTCTAATTTCCATACAATCTATGATACAATGGGGCTTAGTGTTTATTACCCAATCAAAGTCTGGCACCAAACCACATACCGCCTAGCTCCGCGAGAATGTATAGAAATTATCTGCCTTTGTGTACGTCACGAATGTTTCGTTAAAACTTCGACAATTCGGGGGGTAAATTTTTGATTATTAGATAAACCATTAATAATCCACTCGATTAAAAAAAACATTTAAAATTGTTTTTAATTCATACCAATCAATATAACAGCACCAAAAAATAAAGTTTGGTAAATACACTCTCCACATGACCTTTAATACATCTCGTACATGTACATATACGGAGTTTAATATACAACTTAACGGAATGAAATGAGCGTGAAAATTTCTCCTTTTTACATGATATTGGGTCAGAAATGTTCCTTCCTCAAGTCATCACCTCTCAATATAACAAACTTGAAGCCGGTTAGCAAATTTCTAAATGGTTAGTGCTGTTTTTTCGTTTAACCATCCCATCACTAATTGTAATTTTAATTTATCTAATAACTACATGATATGTTTAATGATCTGTTTAGTCTTTGATATCTAAAAACAGCAAAAATGCCTAAACATTTTAAGCATTATTTGTAAAAAGTGAGGTTTTTCTTCATTCGTTGAAAGATGGAATGTTCCATTCAACTCGGCATCGCCTCGTTGAATGGAACATTCCATCTTTCAACTCATGAAAATATTCTCACCATTGCACTCATAAACATTCATTATCTGTGTACTATTTCATAGACCCCTTAATATTGGTATTACCATAGAGCAACCCTTACGAAAATGTCCTGTGGTATTCCTGTGGTACTTCTGTGGTACATGTAGATACCACAGAAATTACCACAGGAAAAGCAAATATCATCAGAGTACCACACACATTTATGTGGTAATGCCAACGCTGGGTATCCCAGTCCTGTGGTATTCTTGTGGTACATGTAGATACCACAGAAATTACCACAGGAAAAGCATTATCACCGGTACCACAAATTTATGTGGTAATGCCAATGCTGGATATCCCAGTCCTGTGGTATTCCTGTGGTACTTCAGTGGTACATGTAGATACCACAGAAATTACCACAGGAAAAGCATTATCACCGGAGTACCACACAAATTTATGTGGTAATGCCAACGCTGGATATCCGGTCCTGTGGTATTTCTGTGGTACTTCAGTGGTACATGTAGATACCACAGAAATTACCACAGGAAAAAGCATTATCACCGAGTACCACACAAATTTATGTGGTAATGCCAACGCTGGATATTCGGTCCTGTGGTACTTCAGTGGTACATGTATAAATTAGAAATTACCACAGGAAAAGCAAATATCATCAGAGTACCACACAAATTTATGTGGTAATGCCAACGCTGGGTATACCAGTCCTGTGGTATTCTTGTGGTTGGGTATTTGCATGGGGGTATAGATTTCATAAGAAAGTTATTATTATTCACTTTAGATTTAGTAGGATTTCCCGGCTATTTTAAAAGATTTTTCATTCAAATTTACCAGCTATCATGTACGGAAGCGTATAGCTGCCAACATAAAAATAAATTTTCCTCCCAATTAAGTCGTACGTACGAGATAATAAGTCGTACGTACGAGATAATAAGTCGTACGTACGAGATACTAAGTCGTACGTACGAGATACTAAGTCGTACGTACGAGATACTAAGTCGTACGTACGAGATACTAAGTCGTACGTACGAGATAATAAGTCGTACGTACGAGATAATAAGTCGTACGTACGAGATACTAAGTCGTACGTACGAGATACTAAGTCGTACGTACGAGATACTAAGTCGTACGTACGAGATAATAAGTCGTACGTACGAGATAATAAGTCGTACGTACGAGATACTAAGTCGTACGTACGACATTCTCCGTCGTACGTACGAGATACTAAGTCGTACGTACGAGATAATAAGTCGTACGTACGAGATAATAAGTCGTACGTACGAGATACTAAGTCGTACGTACGAGATACTAAGTCGTACGTACGAGATACTAAGTCGTACGTACGAGATACTAAGGGTACGTACGAGATACTAAGTCGTACGTACGAGATACTAAGTCGTACGTACGAGATAATAAGTCGTACGTACGAGATAATAAGTCGTACGTACGAGATAATAAGTCGTACGTACGAGATACTAAGTCGTACGTACGAGATACTAAGTCGTACGTACGAGATACTAAGTCGTACGTACGAGATAATTAAGTCGTACGTACGAGATAATAGTCTTACTGCAAGACATTCCTTTTTTTTTCGTGGTCGCTACAGGGGGCTGTTTGTGCGCTTGACTTTTACTAGTAGTAAATAATGATGGTGCAAACCCATTCAGTGACACCACTTCTTCGTTGACTTTTGTTTTTGTTTTCCAAGATGTATTTGTCATACAAATTGAAATACAGTGAATCCGTATTTGACTATTTCCAAAATTTGTCAATTTGACAATGAGTTTTGTGGGAATAGTAGGCTTTTTTGTATGAACGTACCAATAATGACCGATTGGTCAAATTGGGGGAATGTGTAAAAGAGACAGGATATTTGAGAAAATTGCTCTGGGTAAAGGTTTAAACTTCGTTCCAACCCCTGCTAAACCAACCCGTTCTACTCTCCTGAGTGATATAAATATCTTCCAAAGAAGAACGAGAATTGCATAACCAATGCTTAACTATACTTCCAAAAACCCACTGGCAAATCTAGCCAAACCCATTCAAAAGGTAAACAATAACATGGAAGTACCACTGGTTTTCTCAACCACATATAATCCGTTCGTTAACCACAACGATTTGAATCAAGCAATAAACAAACACTGGCCTCTGAGACAACAAAACCAACAACCCTCGGAAATATTTCCGAAACAACCCTTTGTTGCATTCAGAAAGGCCTAAATGTTTTACTTTCCTTATTAGAGGAACAAATCACATAAAAACAACGAACTCTCTCCTCCAAACAAAACAAAACGGACATATTACAATTGTTTGGAAAGAACATCAATTCAATGTCTTATCTAAAAATAAGACAGGAGACCACCAGGCTCATTAATTTGAACCATTACATGCAACTGATGATTGCCGAGTAAGGCATGAAAGCTTAGCTATATTGCTACTAAAGGATCTGAAAAAATATCCTGTCTCTTTTACACATTCCCCCAATTTGACCAATCGGTCATTATTGGTACGTTCATACAAAAAAGCCTACTATTCCCACAAAACTCATTGTCAAATTGACAAATTTTGGAAATAGTCAAATACGGATTCACTGTATTTCAATTTGCATGACACATACATCTTGGAAAACAAAAACAAAAGTCAACGAAGATGTGGTGTCACTGAATGGGTTTGCACCATCATTATTTACTAATTTACTACTTATTTACTACTAATTTTGGAAATAGTCAAATACGGATTCACTGTATTTCAATTTGTATGACAAATACATCTTGGAAAACAAAAACAAAAGTCAACGAAGAAGTGGTGTCACTGAATGGGTTTGCACCATCATTATTTACTACTAGTAAAAGTCAAGCGCACAAACAGCCCCCTCTAGCGACCACGAAAAAAAAGGAATGTCTTGCAGTAAGACTATTATCTCGTACGTACGACTTAATTATCTCGTACGTACGACTTATTATCTCGTACGTACGACTTATTATCTCGTACGTACGACTTATTATCTCGTACGTACGACTTATTATCTCGTACGTACGACTTAGTATCTCGTACGTACGACTTAGTATCTCGTACGTACGACTTAGTATCTCGTACGTACGACAGTATCTCGTACGTACGACTTAGTATCTCGTACGTACGACATATCTCGTACGTGCGACTTATCTCGTACGTACGACTTATCTCGTGCGTACGACGATTATCTCGTACGTACGACTTAGTATCTCGTACGTGAGACGAAGTGACTCGTGGGTGCGACTTAGTATCTAGTACGTGCGAGGTATTATCTCGTACGTACGACTTATTATCGTACGTACGACTTAGTATCTCGTACGTACGACTTATTATCTCGTACGTACGACTTATTATCTCGTACGTACGACTTAGTATCTCGTACGTACGACTTAGTATCTCGTACGTACGACTTAATTGGGAGGAAAATTTATTTTTATGTTGGCAGCTATACGCTTCCGTAATCATGCATTCAATTTCATCCACAAAAAATTTCACACAAAACCAATTTTTTTTAACAAAACCAATTCATTTGCCATTCAATTTTAAAGTTTTGTCACCCTCATTTAGTCACCAGGTCAAGAACACAAAGTTGTTGCTGAATGGCAGCATTCAAATTCGTCTTACATAAATTAGAAAAATTTGATTTCACAATTGGCGTAGACTAGACAAAATTGAATACTCCGGGACAAAAACAGTGTTTGAATTTACTTGCCATTGTTTGAATTTACTTGACGAAATTAACAGCCAATTTATTTGTTGAAGTTAACTGTTGATATTGTCTGACAAAAGATGAAATAAACATTTGAAGTGCACTAAACCAATGTTGATGGACAAATTCGAATTTGTTCTGTGATTTCTGTCATCAGTAAGATTCATTTAAAGGGAAACAATCAATGTATACAGGTTTACCACAGGAGCGTACCGCAGGTACCAGACACCACAGGAACATTACCGCAGGTACCTAATGGGTTATTGCATGTACCCATTCATTTCAACAAAGGCCAGTGTACTAGAATCGTATTTTGTAAGAATTGTAACTGGACCTAATTGTAAGTGGAAAATAATTTTCATAGGCAACAAAATATTGCATATTTTATTCTTTGTAACTTTATTTATGTTTTCACTATGCATGATATTGTTTACTCTTTTGGGTACTCATAATTTTTCTTGAAATGTTTTGACTTTTTAAAAGATATTGTTAGTACTTATCACAAAAAACTTGCCCTCCATTGACTTTGTACACATCATCTATGCAAGGGAACTTGTTTTTTTTAATGCGTGGCCATGTGACGCAGAGTACCAATGATTTGCACCAAGCCTGTACAGCAGTACAGGATAAGGCTTGTATGATGCATGTTACCAGCTAAATAACTGTTTATTCAGTGCACATGTTTGAAATGTTATATTGGCTTGTATATTTGTAACAATTTTGTCAATTTAAGTATTGAAATATAGCCCACTAGTGATTATAGTTACTGTAGATTAATAGAATAGAATCAGATGGAGTTATGCTGCCATGAATTTGCTCTGTAGTCTGACATAACTGCACTAATTAAGTGACTAGTTACGTTACCTGATGATGGTACTAGTAATACTAATAGTATACATGTACATGTAGGTATTGTACTATTGTATTATCATGTACATGTAGTGACTGTATACAATACACACAGTTTACATTCATGATGGAAGGCCGCATAACGTTAGAACCATGATGGACAAGACATGAACAGGAAGAAAGGTAAGAATTCCATATATACTCAAGCCTGAGAACCTGATGTGCACATTTTGTCGCAGTTTTCACGAATTGATGCGACTGCTCAAAAATTTAATTGATTTTAAAATTAATTTTACTTTTTTAATTATCAAAGTTTAGAAGGTACGTACTGATACCTTTCTTTCTGCCAAATTTCAAGTCTTGAAACACCTACATTACGTTGGTTAGAACTGTGTCTCCTACATTGTTGGATATGTTTGATATGAGAATATGGCAATAGTAACATAACAAAATATATATCTTTGTTTACTTTAGAGTGCTTCATGGATCGTCTCATCCAGATGAGAGCTAATGAGGAAGTGAAAGCTCCGTTAAGGCTGTGAAGTTTAAGAAGTACATGTATATTTCAGAAAAAATACAGGACATTAATAGACTAATAAGGAAACAGATAAATTAGTAAAATTGAGTTTGTCATTGGTGATTCGGATGAAACTTTCTCTAAAAATGAAAATGTTTGATTGACCAGTCGATATTAATAATGTCCGCTATTTTCTCTCTACAGACCAAAAACGTATTTCTTGTATTGTCTATCATACTACAATAGAGGGAATGTTGAAGGGATAAAAATGTTAATTATAAACATGTGGAAAAGGCAAACACCTACATGTAAATGTGCTACTGTGCCAGTGACATCGCTGATTATATTTGGTAGAAATTTTATCTAGATTCATTTAGGTGCTTGCCTTTTCCACATGTTTATAATTAATAACTTTACATTGTTAATTAAGAAGATTCTAGGAGCTTGGTGTGTTTGTGATTTACAAAATTTCAATCCCTTCAAATGCTATTGTGTGATAGAAAATACAAAAAATAGGTTCTTTGGTGACTTTAATTAGTAAGTAAGACTAATTGCGGTGACACCATGTGGAATCTCATTTGAGTAGTAATTAGTTCTGAAAAGAACTGGAGGGACAACTCGATGTTTCGATCAGTATGCTCTGATCGTCCTCAGGAGAATGCCGGACTCTGGAAAATGTTGCTGCTTAAGTAGACTGCTGGAGGATCATCCCATGAATTAATTACTTTAATTAGTGCTTGCCATTTCCACATGTTTGTGATTAATGACTTTAAATTGCCAGTGCCCAGTGACTTCGCTGATTATATTTGGCAGAAATGTTATCTATCCAATTAGGTGCTTGCTTTTTCAACATTTATGATTAAAAACTTTACATTGTTACTAAGATGATGAAAGTGTCTGAAAGACAATTTTTGCTTCCTTTATAAAAGCCTGGTGCTTTTGTGATTAACAAAATTTCAATTAAATAGGTTCTTTGGTTACTTTAATTAGTGCTTACCTATTCTACAATTTATGATTAATGACTTAACATTTTTACTTAAGATGGTTAAGGTGTCTGAAAGACAATGTTTGCTTCCTTTAAAGAAGCTTGGTGAGTTTGTGATTAACAACATTTCAATCCTTTTAAAACCTATTGTCTGATAGAAAATACAATAAATATGTTATTTGGTGACTTTATTTAGTTTTTGCAAAGGTCATATCATTAATTAACTTGAATTTAATTTATTAAGTTGAAAAGAAATGAAAACCGCAATATAAACTGCAATATTCACAGTATTATGGAATTTAGATCCATCCAGTTATTGCCATTGCTCAACTTCCTAATGAGATGGTTTTCACCAACAAAGCTTTTAATTTACATGCATATGGATTGAAGTCCAGTTGTTGAATGATGCCATTGTAAAACATTTTTAAATGGTTAAAACTCTTCAGTGACTATTAAAACATATATTAAAGAGATGCTACATCTTTGGTAAGTGTTTGGTTAATGCATCCATAATTTATAAGAGTAGAGATGTCTGTATAATAACAAATAACTTGTGAGAATTTCAGCTAGTTTTGTTGGGCTGTTTACGAGAAAAAAAATAGAGTAAATTGCATTCAGCCTTTTTGTGTACACATTGTAATGGTTAAAAAATTATCACGCGCATGATAATTTTTGAAATCACAGTTCTTTGACTATTTTCTAAAAAAAAAAGCACAATACTTCATACGGTATCTTCACAGGATATTTTGTTATTTATACTTTTTTTAAATATTTATTACATGTGTTGTATTCTGAATTTTCTCCTGGGCATCACAGAAACATTACCACAAGTTACATGCCTGTGGTAACGAGCCTGTGGTAACGTGCCTATGGTACCTGTGGTAATGTTCCTGTGGTAACGTGTCTGTGGTACCACAGGAATGTTACCACAGGCTCGTTACCACAGGAACATTACCACAGGTACCATAGGCATGTTACCACAGGCTCGTTACCACAGGAACATTACCACAGGCATGTAACTTGTGGTAATGTTCCTGTGGTACCTGTGGTAATGTTCCTGTGGTAATGTACCTGTGGTAATGTTCCTGTGGTACCTGTGGTAATGTTCCTGTGGTAATGTTCCTGTGGTACCTGTGGTAATGTTCCTGTGGTAATTTTTCTGTGGTAACAATCCTGTGGTAATGTTCCTGTGGTAATTTTTCTGTGGTAACAATCCTGTGGTAATGTTCCTGTGGTAATTTTTCTGTGGTAATGTTCCTGTGGTAATGTTCCTGTGGTAACGTGCCTGTGGTAATGTCCCAAAAAACCACAGGACAATTCCTGTGGTAATGTCCTGTGGTATTTTTTGTGGTAATACCACAGGACATTTTTGTAAGGGAAGGTCCAGATGGTATTACAAAAATGTCATATTCTTTCTGAAGAGATGTTTTATTAATGGGTCACAGTAAGTGTACAATAGCAATTCTTGTGTGCCGAAAATATTTCGCATCCTGGCTGATAATTTTGACAAAGATTATTGTGTTTAAATGGAGTAAAAGTAGCGGTGGTATTGGTACAAAAGCAAAAACAAAAACACGTTAACAAACGACTGTAGCTGTTGTCTGTACCTAAGCTGTATATTGATACTGAAAAATACTGACAATGAGCACCATTGAATTTTTTTTTTTTTTAATGAATTCTCATCGGATGTTTGTGGACCCATATCCTTTTAAAATATGCTCGTCTGTGGTGATTTTGAGCGGCAGTTTTGGTGTAATCGAGGACCTTCCATTGTTCCCCTCTTTTGTTCCCTTTAGACATCTCCCATTTGCAAACAATAACCGCCAACCGAAGTCCCATTGTTTTCTTTTTGTTAGAAGTCCTTGGTTTACACCTTAAACAAAATCATGTGAGCACAAGACATGCATGTTTTGATGCACATAATTGTGTAGGTCTATGTATTAAAAGCTATAGCATTACACGAACGTATGTTATAAACTGACATTGTATCAGAAACAGTGGCGTAACTAGGTTCCAATTTTCAGGGGAGAACTAGGGGTGCATCACTTTTTCTAGGGGGCATGTCAATACTTGAATCCAGCAGTCTCAAAATTCTGAAACTTGCTCCCCAATTATTGTTGAACCTCTTTAGCTTTTAACAATACATGTAGCCTTGAGTATTTTTGTTTGTTACACTGGAGTTAATAATTCTACAAAACTAAATCAAAGAACTCCAACATTTCATTAAATGTTAAAAAAAATTCGTAAATGGTTTGAAATTTCTCAAATCTGTCGCAATGTATTTATGTTTTGCTCAGGTTGAGGTTGGGTAGCATGTGGAGGGTTAGGACAACGTTTAGAATTGGAATTTGGAATCATCCTTTGAAATGTTTTTCCACATTTCGGCCTACAGCCAATATAATATATTGCTAGAATAACATTTAAATAATAAAACAATAACCTGTCGCTCTATAATGCAGGGTTCGACCTTAGCGGTCGCCCGCTCGCCAAATGCGAGTGAAAACGGCGGCGGGCGAGTCAAAACCCTTCCTTCAGTAGCCCGCTGGGCGAGTCAAAATATTGTCACCGATTGGCCTATATATATCAGCCCTGAAATTACACGACGGCATCGACGGCAATTGCCGTCAATGCCCTCACCCTCTGTCGTGATGCCCTTTAAAAATACCACTTTTCACGACAACGAGTTGCTGTGCTTTTTCCCTGCATTGCCATTGTGCCCACTTGTTTACACTCATAGTATTTACTACGTACATGTATACATTCTCACGGAAAAATATATCGCCGCTTCGCTCGATTGCGCGACCGGTGGCTGCGCTACTAAGACCAAGTTCACGCAACGACCATTTGGGAACAAAATAGTCAAAATTACCTGGTACTCATGACCAAAATGATATAGCGGTTACCAGGCAATATCGGCCGCTTGGTCGTTGTACGAACTTGGCCCTTGCTAATACTTTGGTTGGTGTCAACAGTACCCACAACATAAACACTACGCCAGGCAGTCGCGGGTACCAGCTAAAAATAGCATGGCGCGGCGTTGGGGCGCATGCAACGTAGACATGCATGCAGCGTGTGCTTGTGCATCGGATGTAGCATCGACGCATCGATCGTCGTGTCGCTGTACTATACTGTATCGATCGTACCGTACAGTACGTATGTACATGACGTGGCCAGAGCCTTTGGTGGTCGTCAACATGCTGTCAAAGGGTCGACTAGCAAATAAAAAAAAGAGTGAACTGAATACTGCCACATCCAAATGCATAAAACTTGATGTTTTTTTTCGGGTTAACATTGTGTTTTTTATTTATTTCTAATTGGTGACATAACATAAGTGACATAACATAAGTGTTGCAATACTATGTAGGCCTACATGTAAGGCCAAGTAAAAAAAAACCCAGTTGATCGTCCCCGCCCGCATCCTTTTTTGAGGCCACATCCTTTTTTTATTATTATTTTTTATTTTTTATACTTGTCCACAAAAAGAGAAAATGTTTCATGTATTTTTACTTGGGTTTAACAAAATACATCAAACATTGTTTAACATGAATATTTTTACTCAACTACTTGTTCGATAGCTATAAAAAAAAGTTGGCGGTGATTTCAAACTGAAAAATTGGTGGCCATTTTGAATTTTAAAAACCAGGACGATCAACTGGTATTTTTTTTTACTTAGCCTAATAAAACCCAAACGGAGACAGATAAATGAAACTTTAGTCTTATTGGCATGTGCTGATGAATTGGAGTGTGTTAATTTTTCATTGTTTAAAAAAAAAAAAAAAAAATTTAAATTGCCTTGGTGCCCTTTACGTTTTTTTTATCATTGCCGTGATGCCCTTTGAAAATCTTTAAAATTGCCTTGGTGCCCTGATTTTTTAATGTTTTCATTATTGTTGTGTTCAGTTGGTTAGAAATAAAATATGAAATGAGCCTTCTTCATTTCAGAATTAAAGCAAAAGCATTACTGTAACATATAATGTGCCTGATCTTTTCCTCTGTTATTAGAATAGAATCCGTTATTAATTAAAGAAACGTTAGTATTGCCTCAGAAACAAATATGCACATAATAATAAGGTAACTGACAACTGTTGTTTATAATGCACGTTCTGATGCAAAATGCCTAAATTACTAAAAACAGTGATTTGATTAAAAGTATTTAAAAAAACATATGGGCGAGTGAAAAGGCTTGCGGGCTAGTGAAAAGTTTGGTTTACTAGCCCGGCCGGCGAGTGAAAAAAAAAGTTAAGGGAAAACCCTGTAATGTCCCCAATCCAATTCACCATAACCAAATTCACTAAACATAGATGTTAAACTATTTTGCAAAAAAGCCATAAAAATAAATTATGATATTAATTATGATAAATGTGCGCTAGGTCATCAGCACCGCAAATCATATCCAATCATGTCTTCAGATAACACAATCCTCCAGGACAGAGAAAAATGGCTTTAAAGGTGGGCGGAATACTACTATGAGTTATACTCAAGTACTTCATCACTATCGTTAGAGGTGGTTCAATCTATCTCATCATTTCCAACCTTACATGATCTTGATGCTTCCCCAACCATCAGAGAGCTTGAAGATGCCATCGATACCCTGAAGCATGGAAAGGCACCTGGGGGAAAATAACATCCCACCAGAAGTCATCATGTAAGTCCACCCTGCTCAAACCCTTACATAATTTTCTGCTTACTTGCTGGAATAGTAGCACTATACCTCAAGATATGCGAAACTCCAAGATCATCACTTTGTTTAAGAACAAGTGGTCAAGAATGGATTGTAGTAATTATCGTGGCATGTCCTTACTTGACATTGTTGGCAAGGTTTTCGCACGGGTGGTACTCAGCCGACTTAAAATTATATCTGACCGTGTCTACAGTGACTCCCAATGTGGATTTCGTGAAGGTCGCTCGACGGTAGACATGATCTTCGCTCTCAGACAAGTTCAAGAAAAGTGCAGAGAGCAGAACATGCCACTACACATTACTTTCATTGATTTAACAAAGGCGTTCGACCTTATCAGCTGAGACTCCCTCTTCAGCATCCTCATCAAAATTGGATGTCCACCAACTTTGCTCAAGATTCTTCAAGCCTTCCATGAGAACACATATGATAGATTCTCCTTCAACAATGATCTCTCAAAGTCTTTCCACATTAAAAGCGGTGTCAAGCAGGGATGTGTTCTCGCTCCTACCCTCTTTGGGATTTATTTTGCTGCTGTGCTAAGTCACACCTTCAACAACTGTTCTAGAGACTGAGAGCTATCTCAGGTACCGCACAAATGGAGGCATTTTCAATCAAGCAAGACTTCGCTCAAAATTCAAGACGCACTTCACTCACACTCATTCAAGATCTTCTGTATGCAGATAATGCTGCATTTGTTACACATTCAGCCCAGGATCTTCAGTGTGTAATGGACAGCTTCTCGTCAGCTTGGATTAACAATCAGCGTAGCCAAAAGAAAGATCTTGCATTATGGCACTAACCCAAATCCAGCAATCAATACTGAGGACAAGTCTCTGGAACAAGTGGATAGCTTCACCTATATGGGTTCTACTGTAACAACAAACATATCTCTTGAAGCAGAAGTTGAAAGGCACCCGGGTTTGGGAAAACCGTAAACTAACAATCGCTACAAAGATTACAGTGTATACAGCTTGTTTCCTTAATACCCTTCTTTAAGCTAGTGAGACTTGGACGACCTATTCCAAACATGAAAAGCATCTAAACAACTTCCACATGCATGCGCTGCCTAAGACGTATTCTTAACATCAAATGGCAAGACAAAGTTAGCAATGCCTCTATCCCTGAACTATCCGGATGTTGTGACATTTACACAACTCTTCTTACACGTAGACGATTAAAAGGTGGTTTGGTCACACAGTGCGTATGGAGAATAGGATGATCCCGATGACAAACTACAGAAAGTGAAAGAAAAATTCCATGAATATTGCAAAGGTCATACATCCCAAGCTGTCATAAAGAATAATTTCTTTACGCGTCAACAGAAGGATGGAGAAACTATTGATCAATAAAAACTCTAGCAAAAGACTGTGAATTTGCGCACCTAAACGAAGGGATTATTAGAGACATAGTCGTCTTTGGAGTTAAGAGTGAAACACTGAAAGAAAAAATGCTCAGTGTACCTGACCTTGACTTAAAGAAAGCTGTAGATATCTGCAGAGCATCTGAGTATAAGAAACAAATAAACAATATAAACAATGGAGACAATAATGACAATGAAGAAACAATTCACAAGGTTAATGTAAACAAGCCATACAAGTAAGACGCTGGAGCTAGGCCAAAGCAGACAAGCACTGGTACTACATATAATCAAAGATCAGGCAACAGGACACAATACGCAAAGAACTGCAACAGATGCGGATGGCAACATCACCCGAAATCTTGTCCAGCATGGGGTAGACAGTGCAGTGTAGTAAATGCAAAAAGCCAAATCACTTTGCTGAAGTTTGCCGTACAAGATCAACGGTTGAGGCAGTTGATGAAGAATTTAGCGAGCTGCTCATCGGTGACATAGGAGATCACAGTAGACAAACAGACGAATGGTGGGTCAACCTACACACAAAGAAGAAGCGTGTTCCACTAAAGATAGACACAGGAGCAAAAGCGAACTTAATATCTCAAGCGACATACAAAAAGGTTGCCCCAAACGTAACAATCAGAAAGACGAACAATAAATTGGTCACATACAGTGGGCAATGTATCCCTCCCTTGGTGTATGCACCCTGAAAGTAAATCACAAAGGCAGTCACAGTAAGCTGGATTTCTATGTTGTTGAAAAAGGTCAATATATATCTTAGGTCTTAAAGCAGCTGTGGCATTAGGTCTTATACAAAGAGTAGATCAAGTCAAGAGTAAGAAAAATGAGCGATAGGCCAATAATAGAAGAATACAACGACGTATTTGATGGAATCGGATGCATGCCAATGGAGCACCACATTAACAGATAAAGCAGAACCAGTGGTACATCCACCCAAACGAGTACCCTTCGCACCAGCGGCGTAGCCAGGACATTTTCAGTGGGGGGACACAGGGGGGGCCATTGCTTTTCAGTGGGGGGGCCCAGGGGTATGGGTTTTTTCCCTTTTCTTTTTCTTTTCTGTTTTTTGGGGCACTACGAGGATTTTTCGTGGGGGGGCACCTGGGGGGGCACTGGAAATTTGTGGGGGGGCACGTGCCCCCCCCAGGCCCCCCGTGGCTACGCCGCTGCTTCGCACTGAATGAAAGATTAAAAGAAGAACTTGACAGACTAAGGGAACTAGGCATAATAGAAAAACTAGATTATCCTACTGAATGGGTAAATTCATTGGTAGAAAAACCTAACGGCAAACCTAAAATAACGTTTGGATCCCAAAGAGCTCAATCAGGCAATCAAAAGAGAGCATCATCATATTCCAACCATAGATGAATTAATGAGCAAATTAAATCAGGCTCAATACTTTTCTATACTTGATACAAACAATGGTATTGGCGTAATTCTGCTATAGCGCCCTCATTTGGCAAACCATGCAATGTCAAGATTCTGGACATTTCTGTTTTCTGACGTCAAGATAAAGGAATGAAGATTTTATGTAAAAATCACTGTTAATAGCTCCTAGGAATGCAACAGTTGGTGAGTTCATAGAAAGTAAAGATTCCTCTTACATACATAATTAATAATTGAAGATATAGGCAAGTGAGATATAAGGAATTTGGGTTGTTTTATCATTGTTAACGTTTGGTGATGTAAACAAAAAATGGTTCGTTGTGTGTGTAGTTCTACATGGACCTTACATAGGAAATAATGCGTCCTTTACCCTCACACATTTAGATTGTCTGAATACTTGTGTGTTTAATGTGGTTCATGCCATATAAGTATTTCTCTCATTGAATCAAATACGCATGTATGCACAGATAAACTGTCACTTGCCTAGGTGAAGCTAATGATATTGTACACAAGACAAGAAGTAGCCTAGAATAAGTAATTTGACTCGGATCAATATTCAATTATGCATTTATTAAGGTTAACTTAGAATTAGTCACAGTTAATGTGTGTTATGAATACTAGTCTGTTAATGCCTTCATATACCATTGTTAGGCCCTTTCATGTTTATTGTTCATTTGTTTATTGTTACAGTGAACCGCTGACACAGGACCATAGGCTGTCATTGTTTCAAGTGAAGAGGCGGAATAAACAGTTAATTAAGCTTGAGGACTGTTTCATCGAGACTCCTTTGTTGGTGTGTTCAAACTTGCATTTTTCTTCCTATGTGACCAGCTGAAGAGGTTACAAATGGGTTTTGGCAAATACCATTGGATACTGAAAGTTCAAATCTTTGTTGTTTCAACTCCCCATTTGGCCGATATAAGTTCATGAGATTGCCACTTGGAATGCATAGTGCATCTGAAGTGTTTCAAAAGAGAATGTCACAAATCATAGAAAATGTAGATGGTACAGTATGCTACATAGATGACATTCTGGTATATGGTAAAACAAAACAAGAACATGATGAAAAGCTGAACAAGGTTCTTGAGCAACTGAGAGCAAACAACGTGAAACTGAACAAACAGAAATGCAAATTTGCACAGACAGAAATTCAGTACCCAGGTCATGAGTTAACCAAAGAAGGCATAAAGCCAGACACAGCAAAGGTCAAGGCACTTTTAGAGATGCCAACACCAGAATCTAGGAAAGATTTAGAGAGATTTTTTAGGCCTAATATACAATACATAGGGAAATTCATCCCATCTTTGTCAGAAATCTCAGCTCCACTCAGAATATTGATGCAAAAAGACATCGAGTGGCATTGGTTAGAATAACAACAAGAAGCATATGACAAGCTCAAGAATCTAGCAGCCAAATCAACAACACTGAAATACTATGATGTAAATAAACCAGTAGAAGTGTCAGTAGATGCAAGTAAAGATGGATTAGGTGCAGTGTTGATACAGGAAGGTTCCCCAGTGGCGTACGCATCCAGAGCGCTGACGCAAACAGAAAAAGGCTATGCGCAAATCGAAAAGGAAATGCTAGCGATCAAATTTGGATGCACCAAATTCCATCAATACATCTACAGAAAACATGATGTAGTGATAATAAGCGATCACAAACCACTGGAAACAATCACAAAAAAGCCTCTGTCAACAGCGCCACCACGAATCCAAAGGTTATTGCTCGCAACACAGAAATATGACATAATCGTGAAGCATAAAGCAGGCAAAAGTCAAGAAATGATAATAGCCGATGCATTGTCAAGAGCATACCTAAAGGAAGAAAATTCAGACCAAGACACAAATGATTTGGAAATACAAGTTCACATGTTGATCTCAAATTTGCCAATTAGTGACAAAAAACTAGAAGAGTTAAAAAAAAAAAGCCACTAATCAAAACCAAGCATTGCAAAACCTCAAAATGACAGTGCAAAATGGTTAGCCAAATTCAAAAGAAAATCTTCAAAATTATGTAAAGCCATATTGGCATTTCAGAGAAGAAATCCACACAGCAAATGATCTCATGTTCAAAGGTGAAAAGTTGATAGTACCTAGATCAATGCAAAGAGAAATGCTTGACAAAATTCACAGTAGTCACATGGGCATCAACAAATGCAAAGCTAGAGCCAGAGATATATTCTATTGGCAAGGCATGTCAAGTCAAATTCAAGACTTATGTAGCAAGTGTTCAACATGTTTGGAGTACAGAAAATCCAACAACAAAGAACCACTGAAGCCACACCCTGTGCCTGAACGTCCATGGTCAAAAGTAGGCACAGATTTGTTTCAGTTAGGTGGAAAAAGTCATGCTACTAGAAGATACCACAAGTCAAGGTGTAATCACTGCCAAAATGACCAATTCATTCCAATTGGAAAATTTAATTGGATCCAATTTGTTTTAATTGGAATGAATAGGTTTGAATTGGACTTCATCATCATTGACTTGTGTCTTTACGTTTCCAATTGGAGAAGTTCAATTTGTTGTCCAATTGGAGTTTCAGTTGGAAACCAGTTGGGTTGAATTGGAATCTATGGGTAATGCAGTAAAAATATTTTCCAATTGGAGGTGGTTGGAATTACACAACTGAAGATTATTGGAACTAATTGGCATTTTGCAGTCTCACTGAATTGTTGTTGAAAACCAATTGAGTTTTTAAAGAATCAATTGGTTTAAATGATCCTATGGACCACCCACTCCCTGGGCCAAAAAGTGTGGGTACATACATGTATCAACCCACCCCCACCCCCACCCCCATCCCCTTCCCCCACCCTATCCCCCATCCCCCACCCCTCACCGCTATCCCCTCCCCACCCCTATCCCCCTCCCCACCCCTATCCCCCTCCCCTATCCCCCTCCCCTATCCCCCTCCCCTATCCCCCTCCCCTATCCCCCTCCCCTATCCCCCTCCCCTCCCCGGATTTATGCCTGTGCTTTGTACAAATGATACATAGGCCATGGAGGTAAAAATAGATCTTTTTACCTCCATGCATAGGCCTATACGTGTACATAGTAAAAGTGGCATCCTGTTTAGAATTTTGTATATTATCCACCCCTTATAATTTTTGTTTAGACCCATTCCTCATAATTGCACTTACCTCTCCTGACAATGGAATATCCCAAAGACCAAATAAACACCTTGTGCAGGATCTTTGAGAAGGTCATTATATTCCATGTGATGACCAGTTACCACCAGCATGGATGGATTTATATGCCACAAGTAAGAATAAAGCTTGGAGAAGTTCTCTTTTTCATCTCCTGATTGTTCATCTTTTCTTCTTTCAGGTATGTTACTTTCATTATCATAACTTTGATAGTTTATACCACTGAATTGATATGGAATAATTTAGTTGTTATTGCTTTGAATTGCTTTATAGAATGTATATGGGAGATGTGAAGAAAAGGAAGTTTCAATTCCTTACAGTTTCTTTATACAGTATATACTTATTGTTACGGAGATCTAGGAGCATTGATGTATTTGCTTTTATATCTAGTCAAAATAAGTTTTTTTGTTACCTACATCATGCTTACATATAGGCATATTACTAGTATTATTCAGTTTCCATGTATACTTTAAGCTCTATAGCTGGAGTATCAGGCATGAAACAATAAGCCATTCATTCACTATATGTGGTCAGTGTGGCTCATTAGTATTCATGGTATGTGCATGTGTTGGCTATGGCTGTACAGCTTATACTGGGAACATGTGTGACCCCATGCTGAGCCAAGAGCCTTGATTCTGATACCCTAGTATGTTTATGGTCCAGTAGTTTTGCAGTGCACTAAAGTACAAAGTACATTGAGTGGAAGTAAACATTAGAGTTATGAGTTTGCATTATTTTATAAGAACAAGAACTTCAATGACAAAAGTATGTTAATCATGCATCTGTGATTGAAAGGAATGAAATGTAGTAGAGTTAGCATTTACCTTTAAATGGTTTTTAATTTACAGTTTAGGTTTCCTAGAATGTCATTTCAATTGTTTTACGATCAAGATTTATTGTATATTCCATGTGATGTTCCGTTACCACCATTAAGAATAAAGATCTGAGAAGTTATCTTATTCAACTCCTGACTGTTCATCTTTTATTCTTTCAGGGTCATCGGCCATTGAATCATTAATGTACCCCATCTGCAGTTATTTGGCAGTCAGACTGAGTGTTCCTGTCCAACCAGATGACATACAATTACGCCCCTACACTGTGATGAGTACCCTCAGCCCACCAGAGTACAATGGAAGTGGAACCATGCAGAGGATGAGCCAGTATTACCGACATCAGCTGAGGGGATAAGAAGGCAGGACATGTAGCCAGAGGGTGAACCATCAGTGAGCACGTGGGATACAGTTGAAGACATTAATAGTATCATCCAGCTATATCTACCAGACGACATGAGAGACTTGAATATGGTCTTTGAGCACGACACAATGGTCTCACCACCACACAGCCTCTCCATGTATCCATCACATAGGAGTGGGGACAGGAGAGACAGCAGAGAAAACAAATAGTCGCAACCGACTTGCAGAAGGTACTGAACCATGTGAACAGTGACGAGGTGTAGGACAATTGAAGAATATAGGGCTGGAGATGTAACTAACAGACACCTTGGACCTTCCTCGAAGGAATGTCCCAGACGTAGAACCAGCAGAAATGACAATGATCAACCCCCGCCCCAGAGTCTCTGTCACATTATTTCTGTGCAGTAAAGGGCAGTTTGCTTACTTACCTTCATCATAAAAACTTTCCCAGAAATTAACATTATTGATCAGCAGATCGAAAACAATTAAAGATAAAAATAGAGTCATTGTGCTTTTCCATGTAATACCATGTAAGGGTTGTATTCAATTTGCTTCTACAATATTTATGCACTTGTTGTGTTGTCACTTGTTGTGTTGTCTTTTATAAAAATGCCTTGAAGTTCAATTAATGACTTCTTTATGACTTCTTGTTCTGTGTTTGTAAATTTGTGAATGCCATCGACCCCCATCTTTTTTAATCACAGAGAACCCAAATAAAGAAATTAATGTAGTTAAGTAGAAACATCCGTCCTGTTGCAGAAAAGGGAAAAAAGTCCTGGAAATGGGACTATAGAAAGAATCTAATTGGAAAATATATTGTCCAACTCGTTCGCATCAGGACAAAATTGCAATTGGGAATATAGGACTATCAAAAAGCAAGTAGTCAAATTGGGGGAAAAATCCAATTGGAAAATGGAGGCAAATGTCCAATTGGTTCCTATTGGAAAATATTTTAATTGGGATTTGAGTCAAAAAGTCCAATGGGTAAATATCCAATTGGGAAATTTAATTTCCTATTGGTTCCAATTGGTTTGTGCCAATTGCCAATGGGAAAATATCCAATTGGTTCCAATTTAAAAATTCAATTGGAAATGAATTGGAAATTTTGGTAAGGGCGAAAAGCATATTTTAACGCCATGGTATCCCAGATCAAGTAGTGTCAGATGGAGGTCCACAATACAGCAGTCAAAAATTCAAAGAATTTGCAAGAAAATGGCAATTTGTACATGTCATGTCTAGTCCAAGATTTCCACAGTCTAATGGCATGGCAGAGAGAACAATCCAAACAGTGAAAAATCTGCTGAAAAAGCAATTCAGAGCAATCAAGATCCATATCTCACACTGCTTGAGTATAGAAACACACCTATAGATGAATCAAAGAATCTTGGTTCACCAAGTCAGTTGCTAATGAGCAGGAGAACAAGAACAACCATACCAATCAATCCAAAATTATTGGAACCAAAGATAGAGACAAATGTTCAAGATCAGTTGAAGAAAAGACAAAATAGTCAAAAAGAGTACTATGATAGAACCACCTCACACTTAATACCAGAGTAATG
Organism: Zoroaster sp. YZ-2022; assembly: GCA_029582265.1. Classification (NCBI taxonomy): domain Eukaryota; kingdom Metazoa; phylum Echinodermata; class Asteroidea; order Forcipulatida; family Zoroasteridae; genus Zoroaster; species Zoroaster sp. YZ-2022. Next base: position 12,870,552 of record CM055821.1, on the reverse strand, counting down.
AGAGTGGGTGACACAGTTAGAGTTCAACAACAGAATGGTAGTTGGCAACCAGCTGTTGTAACTGAAAAAGCACCTGAGCCACGATCATACAAGGTAACCACGCCAACAGGTGTACTACGAAGAAACCGAAAACATCTGATCAAAACAAAAGAAAAACCTCGCTGCTTAGAACCACCTGATGACTTGAATCTAGAAAGTGAAATAGATCAAGGGTATCACACAAATGAACCAAACCAAAATGTGGCACAAGAAACACAGCCATATCCACAGGTTGTACAAACAAGAAGTGGACGTACAGTAAAACCACCACAAAGGTACATGAATGATGAGTAGTACAAACAAAACAAAACAAAAGGACTATAATACTGTACTGTATGTTTAAAGTTAAAACATTTAAAGTTAAAAGTTGTTGAATAACTTAAAATAACTTGTTTTGAAAGTTTTACAGTTTCACTAGAAATTGTTGAGTTAAAGTTACATTTCAAGAAAGTGAAAAGTTACTTCAAAACTTAAAGTTTGGAACTTGAAAGAAATCAAGTATACTTTTGTTATTGTTACCAAGTTCACACACACATATAAAATGGTTGCAAGGATATAAATACCACAGTAACACAGCAAACAAGAGACATTGAGACAAAATATGTGTTAAGTTGAAAACAATTTTATTGATTTTCAAAACAATAACCTTAAAGTTGAGTGCACATATATGTATTATAGAATTGTGTCAAAAGCATGTAAAGTTAGGAGAGGGATGTCATGTACAGGGCGACTCAAAAAAAAGGTAATCCACAAATAATGGGTTAATATGACCAGGTTATGAGATTTATGATTATAAACATGATTGCATCATGAGGTAGGGGCTATTAGCTTTCCATTGATACCATCCTTGCATTCATGCGATCACACATCACTGAGCACCATTGTCTTGAAAATGGAACATCAAATTCCAAAATGTGCAGGTTGGTGAATAATGGGCCCAATGGGCAAAAATCCAGAGGAATTGGGCTCATATCCAAACAGAGACAAGATACGTAGGTTACAGGACACACATTTAAATGATTGAAAGAAAACATATCTTATTCATGATAATGATTTTATTTGATAAGATCATTAACCCTTTAGGCACCAACACCTTCCACATGTCCACCTCCTCTCTCCACACAAAGTCCACAGCGACGATGCATGTCTTGCACAGCTCTTCTCACCATAGCTGGGTCATTGCGCAAAATGTTGACTTCGTGGGTGATACGATCCTGTAACTCATCAATATCTCGAGGACATGTGGAAGGTGTTGGTGCCTAAAGGGTTAATGATCTTATCAAATAAAATCATTATCATGAATAAGATATGTTTTCTTTCAATTATTTAAATGTGTGTCCTGTAACCTACGTACCTTGTCTCTGTTTGGATATGAGCCCAATTCCTCTGGATGTTTGCCCATTGGGCCCATTATTCACCAACCTGCACATTTTGGAATTTGATGTTCCATTTTCAAGACAATGGTGCTCAGTGATGTGTGATCGCATGAATGCAAGGATGGTATCAATGGAAAGCTAATAGCTCCTACCTCATGATGCAATCATGTTTATAATTATAAATCTCATAACCTGGTCATATTAACCCATTATTTGTGGATTACCTTTTTTTTGAGTCGCCCTGTATAAGTACCACACTGTCTGTTATAGTGTAATAGCGCCCTCACATGAATACTAAATGAGTCGTATCGATAAACGATACTGGATCAATAAATCATTTTAACAACCAACATGGCGTGTTCGAGTCACATCATTATACCTAGCACCAACATGGACCTTAACCTCACTGAGCATGAGTCACAGGGATGCTCTAATTGTGTCCGCTCGAGATGTAAAACCTTTTTGTATCTATATCTCAAACCTGCTAAGAAGGTGAAAAGCCACAGTACCGGGTGGCCTCACATACACGATCAGAACCAATCCCAGTGTGACAACATAATGTTGTATAATTATGTAATCTCGTGTAAAAGATGTGGTATACATTATGTAGGAGAGACAAATTGTGTCTCCGTTTTGCCAACCATGTCTCCTCTGTGAAAACCAGAAACCCTACCCTGCAGCAATCCACTTCCACAGCCCTAATCATAGTATTAAGAATGTTGAACTCATTGCAATTGAAGCCTGCACTGGCGATGACAGTGACAGATGAAGAGGTTCAAGAATGGCAGCTGACTTCTCATACCAATCATTAGACTTAGATTTCATCTTACCAAATGCAAGTATAGCAGCATCATAAATTGCTTTACTGATATTCTGCCATTGTTGGTCAATGTTGTTTGCTGGGTTTGAGCCAGTTATTTATTGCTCTATGGGGCCAGGTCAGAGGCCAAACCATATCTGCCGAGTAGCCAGGGATCAAGCCCCGGTCAGATGCAAACAACCCGGGTATGTATATATATATATATATATATATATACTTGTAGTAAAACTAGTGGAACGCTGGTAGTTGTAACTCCGAGTTTCACGCGTTATGCGATCATCAGTTGTCTGATGATCGCATAACGCGTGAAACTCGGAGTTACAACTACCAGCGTTCCACCAGTTTTACTACAAGTATATTACGCTCTGTCTATGTGGCATTGAGCACTCTACTTCAAGATAGACCGCTACATTTAAGGGTGTATATATATATATATATATATATATATATATATATATATATATATATATATATATATATATATATATATATATATATATATATATATATATATATATATATATATATATATATATATATATATATATATATATATATACCTTTACCACAAGCCGCTGCATCTACCACGCAGCCCGTCCTTTTTCCAGCTGGTATTTTGTTTTGGTTAGCGCCAACATCGTCACAGTAAATACATTTTAAATTCTACTTTGCGATACTGCATTTTGTCACCAAGTTATTGTTTTGTTACCTTTGAGGATTTGGTGAGTTGAATGTCAGAATTTACAATTATTTGTTTGTATGATGTTTTGGCTGGTTATGTTGAAACGTGACGATCTAAAAACTACAGGAACGCTACATTGCATTGTGATTATGCATTGAGAATTGTAGTGTATATAAATACGTAGGTGTACAGTGCACAGTGTCTATTACATGTACATTTCTGTATAATTATTTCGCAGTGTGTGTGAACGTGTACATGGTTCGTTGTGGGGTCCAAAACACAATGGAACAATTGGACCCCACAAGGTAACTATAGAAAATCTTGTACCCCACAGGAGAATTCTAAGGAAAAGGGATAATAGAACGAACAAAGGAATCCCCACAAAATCAATGTGTGTGAGGGTGTGTGTGTATGTGTGTGTGTGTACTGGAGATTATTTTGTAGACCTGTGTTTTCTTTGATTCTGATAAATGCTGGAGTCGCATCTTTTGACAATGCTGTAGGTCTCTATACCACTTTTTGTTGGTGTCGGTCTCGGTCTTGACTCCCTGTGGTCTTGGTCTCTTCTCGATCTCGGACCAATGAGGTCTCGAAATTTGCAGGTCTCGAACATCACGACCTGTGAAAAAATATTATTTTGCGATTGTTGTAGGCTAATCACTAATACGGTATTCAATAATAAAACTAAACAATCGGAAAGTTATCATAACTTACAGTTCATATTTTGTCCGATTCCGAGTCCCAAGTCATATGGGTCGAGTCCGAGTCACGAGTTACGAGTCACGAAGGTCGAGTCCGAGTCCAAGACACGAGTCACTTTTAAAAAAAATCAAAAGAAAAAAGAAAACCTTATACATAATGTCAAGGATCAAAGTTAAGTGAAAAAATACTCGACATCTGGGTAAGTACTTCATAAATTGTACTAAACCAATGACATTATTTTATTTACTTTTCGTATTTTAATTAACTTGAGTCATAAAATTGAACAACTCATTGAATTATATATTTCTTGTGCTTTATTTTGATTAATACAACATGTTTGATTACGACAATATATTTACAAGCAGCGCACTCACCATGATTGATTTGAATACCGTACGAGTGCTCTACCAACTGAGCTAACCAACCCCATGTTGGTGGGCGGTCCAATTATGCCAATTATCTATTACTCTCATTAAGAACACACTTTCGTACAGATTGTCCTATTACAGTGTATATGTGACAACTCCATAGGAGTGGGGTTTGTAAAGAAAAAGTTAAGCAAGTTAATCACCCTTCAATTCGCACCTTCACCCAACGGTTTGTTTGAAAATCTCGCTCGGTAGCCAACACAGCGTGAGGTCACTGCCTGTAATCCAATGCAAGATATGTGGGTGTGATTTGGTTTTGTGTATAATATAAAGAGTGTGCAGTGTATACGGTATGTAAGGGGGTAGGTATAGAGTCATGTGCATGCTCAGATGAAAATCCTATAGGAAAGAAAGAACAGTGAATCCATCCCGGATCCTGTTATACTGTTAATATAATCTAATCCTCCTAAATAATAATAAATCAATCCTTGAAAAGAAAACTAACATAATAACATTCATTTTATCACGGAGGAATGTTCTCTTCCTTCCTCCGTGATTTTACATAGTGTATATTGTTCCAGTACATGTAGTGTCGTAGCGGGGTAAGCTGCACAGATTTGTTTTGGCCGCATATTCAAAGGAAACGGTGAATTTGCGGAAAAGGGGTTTCAGAGAAAAAGAAAGAAAGTTTGAAGACTAAAAGCGATTTCAGTTAATTTGTTTCCTGATTTCCTTTTCCTTTTTTATTATTTATATTTTAAAGAAAGTTACAGTTGCTTTAGAACCCATCTATTAAAGCACTGGCTCTAGTCTTACATGGCTGTGAACACTCATTTTTATGAGGTATACTATAGACGCATATTTTGAAAATGCGTGAAAGAAAAAAGTGCAGATCCTTTCTTTTATTTTTAGTCATACGAAACGTATTGAAATGAGTAACAATGAGGGTTGCGGTCTGATGATTTACAAAAAGCATAGCTAGCTGAATAATTTTGAATGTCTGTTTTTTTAATAGAATATGCAGACCGGGAAATCCATCGCGACTGCAATCCCACCTTAAAAATGTTAATCCATCGTTTGAATGGAACTATTGCAGAATAGAGATCATGATTAATTTTGTCAAGTTTAAAGATCCTTAAGTCTGATCGCCATTATAGGTTTTATAGCACTATCATCTTTCATTTTTATATATTAATAACGGGTAACCTACATGTTGAGTTACTAAAGAGGTAATTTACATAATTTATTACCTAAATACTGTTATTACTTTAGAGCAAGGACCAGATGGTATTACACAAAATGTCATAGGCCTATTCTTTCTGAAGAGATGTTTTATTAATGGGTCACCGTGAGTGTACAATAGCAATTCTTGTGTGCTGAAAATGTTTTGCATCCTGGCTGATTATTTTGACAAAGATTATTGTGTTTAAATGGAGTAAAGGAAAAAAAAATCAACAACAAAAAACACGCCAACAAACGACTAGATGTCGTCTGTGCCTAAGTTGTATTTTGATACTGACAAATACTGACAATGAGCACCATTGAAATGAGCTTATTTTTTATATGGATTATCACCTGCTGTATTTAGCAGCAACAGATGCTTGTGGACCCATATCCTTTTAAAATAGGTTGACTTTGAGCGGCAGGTTTTTGGACATTTTCCCCCTTTCAACCCAAGTGTCGTCGTCTCGGGGAGCTGCCAAACACAATGCATCACAAAACTAAACAACCAACTGTATAGTAGTCAAAAACGTAAATGCTGTAGCCTACCGAAACCTAGTTCTTTTTCTCTTTATATCAACAAATTGTATTCCACTGGGCCATAATTTCATCATTTTAAACTACGCTTACATTAACCAGGCATTACCAAAATGTCTCGAAAGGGAATTCTCCACGCGAATTCAATCCACTACAATCATGTTTGTTTATGGTGTAACCGAGGACCTTACATTGTTACCCTCTTGGTTTTTTTAAAACTTTGTTTAGGCATATCCTATTTGATTTGTAAACGTTTTTCAACCGAGGACATTTTGCAAACTGAATAACCTCCAACCAAGGACCCATTGTTTACTTTTTGTTATAAGTCCTCAGTTTAAATTATAAACAAAATCAGTGAGCGCTAGACATGCATGTTTTGATATACATAATTATGTAGTTACGTCTATAATGTATTAAAAGCTATAGCATGACACGAACGTATGTTACATACTGACATTGTAAGTATCGGATATAAAGCCACCGACATAGTGATACACAAATTACTCAAGCCAAAAATGGATAAAATTAATTGAGGGTGTCGAGGAATTTTTAAGCAGGCGACAATTGGCAAAAATTTTAGTGTGGCGACTATTGTGGCGGAGCTTTTCCTCGAAGGAGTGACGTGGGCCCGCCACGCCTTTAACTATATGCCCGGCGATATGCACGTTAAAATACACGTTTTATTCCTATGATGTTGTATGCTGAAGCTTTGGTACATGATTTGTAATCAATTTCTGGAAGACGCACTTTGTTTTCATGCGGCCGCTGCGTAAGCGATTCCGATCGCATTACAACGGAAAAGGATGCATGGTATCACTGTTAGCATTGTTTAAAACACTATTTTGCAAGAAAATTCTATTTTTTTAAGTAGTGAATATTGGGCATTTTGCCGTCGAGTCTGAGTCACAAACATCGAGTCCCATGTCCGAGTCCGAAGGGTCGTGTCCAAGTCTGAGTCATTGTTAATCGTGACTCGAGTCCAAGTCCCAGTCACGAGCCAAACTAAATAAATAGATGTAGGCCTAGCTATTTCCATTAATTTACATAAAATTCAATGAAATTTGAATAGGAAGTTGCCCCTGCAAACAGACATAGGCATGTTACTGTAATGAGTATGTACAGGTATGTACACAACCTCTTGTTACTGTAATGAGTATGTACAGGTATGTACACAACCTCTTGTGAATGTGTTTCTGATCATCGTTTATGAACCAATCGGGGTGTAGAAGTTTTTTATTCGCGCCACGCCGACTGAGCGGAGAATCGGTATAGCGCCCTCCATTGATTATGTTTTGTATGCAATTCCCATGATTTTTTCCATGTTTTCCAAATGATTGCTGACCTAATCAAGTTACTTAATAATAAACATATTGTATTCATGAAGATGAGAAAAAAAACATTATAAATGAATACAGAGTTACATGTACATGAAACTAATAGTAAAGTTGATGATGGTATAAAGCATCCCTTGAAATCTCTCTGTTTGAGATGCTATCGTTTTAGTTAAAGTTAAATAAATGGCCAAGTGAAATTTTCGACGAAAATCTGAACGCATTTTCACTATTATCGATAAAGTCGTTCACGAAACGAAATACGCTGAATCTGTGCGCTGAATCTTGATTCTCAATACAACGTGTATTAAATGAATGTATTTTTCAGACATTTTACCAAAAAGTGTATTAACCATGATGAGGTGGTGACGTGTGTACATCGCTCTCCCCAGTTATTTCATTAAAACTCGGCTCACAACTGTCTTTAATCTACTTACATATTTATACTCAATCCCAATATTAATCTGAATATTCCCGACAATCATCCAAAAGATACGCTGCTAACGGAAGTAAACAGAGTTCCAGGAAGGGGTCACCAATGCTGTCTTCACCCAACCAGATGGCGTTAGTACTACCTGTTGTGACGTTTCAGCCATCAGCGGTAAGCTAGACAAGATCTTAGCATCCATCAGTAGTGTAGAATCACGGCTCAGCTCCCTTGAACTCAAGCACTGAAATAAATGTATTATCAATCAAAACTAGAAGAGATCAAATAGCAGATCTCTTCAAACACATCAGAAATCACTGAAAAATCAGTGACTTTTGTTCAAGACAAACTGGAGTCCACCAAGTCACAGATCAACCAAAAAGTCGAGTTCAACCTCGGTATGATAAGACACATCGAAGATCATATTGATGACATCAACAACAGAAACCGTCGTAACAATATAGTTATCCAATTAGGAGTACCGGAAGGCTCCGAAGCTGGTCAGACAGGCGAGGAGTTCGTCTACGATCTCCTCACCAATCACTTGAAATTGGAAGGGGCCGATAGCATACAGATTGACCGTGCACACTACACCGGTCAACCACCGGACACGGCTGCAGCCAGCACCCGTAGACCGAGGCTCATCATTCATTACGGTGATCGACACCACATCATCAAAAATGCCGCTTAACTCCTCAATAGCAACAAATATAATGGCCAGAACATCTTCAGCCTGTATTTAGGGGGTCAAATTATGACAAGTTTTTTATCAATGGAATATTTTTAACAAGCTAATTTTTAACTTTTCAGGCCAAGAAATACTATAGAATTGTCAACCAGGCCTCATCATTGCACCCTGGGCCCCAAACGCTGGCGACCATATTGATTTTGAAGAGGAAAAACGTAAAATACATTTTCCCCAAAAATGGGATAAATTAACCATTATAGTCCCCCCAACGGTGACCTCAGTAATAAAATATAATGTCATGTTATTGATTATGTAAAATAACCAAGTTTGCCAATTTTATGGCATTTGGACAAAAAAATACGGAAATTATGGGGGAAATACGATTTTTGACTAAAAATGGGCCAAAACAACCAAAACCACCCTCTAGTGGCAAAATTTGGATTTTAGAAGAATTTTTTTTTACGTCATCATGTAGATATCTTTGTGAAATAAATATTTGTGGCAAGTTTCATAAAAATCGGTCAAGAACTTACGGTCCCTGTAAGTCAAAAAAAAAAGCCCGGTTCTTATAGGGTTAAGACATCTGCATTAGAACGCGGGGGTCGTTGTGGATTTTTTTCCCCCGCAGACCTCGGGAAAGCACCGAGTATACAGTGCTTATCACATATTGGTGTAAGGGTAAAAAGTAAAATCTAATAAAACGTTTATTGACGGAAACTTTGGGGTTTCAGAAAAAAAAAATCACTAATCCAATGTAATAATTTACTCAACATAAGGAACCTTTGTGGCATCTGTTTTACACATAAACAGGTTCGGAAGTTAGGTTATTTACAACTTGTGTTCATTGTTTGTAAATGATAGCGGCGCCAAAAAAAATAGAAAAAAAATAAGTCAAATGTGACTCTAAATAACAATATTGTGTACACATTTTATTTTGAGCAAAATTGGTCTACGTTTTCGAGAAATCAATGAACAACGTTCAGTTATTTTGTGAAACGAATAAAACAAATATTCTTCTCGCGAGAAGAATAATCCTACATAGCAACGTGCAACAAGAAAAGAAAAAAATACACGTAAATATGAAAACTAACTAAAATAAAATAAATAAACAACCAAAAAGAAGAGAATAAGAACAGTGTAGTTGGTATTTTTAAACCTAACAATACACAACATTTTATACAGGTTGAGTTATATGAGTTAATGGGTGTAACTTGTGTAGCTATATAGATTTTATTTTAATGAATGACAAATTTGCCGCACTATTCGCAAGAGTGAATGTTAAACTTTCGGTTGTCCTGTCGGGGTCCAATTAGCGGTAAACGCACTTGTTTAGACGGGTATTTTTGTAAACACCAAATTATGTTAGACCATCCTTCCTCCATATTTAGACGTGGTGGTGCACGACTTCATACCTTCATTGCATACGTTGTGCTAATACAATCTTGACCACAGTCAGTCACTACGTGTTGTTTGCGTGAACGTACAAAGGCCACGACCATTGTTGACCAATGGTTCGTTCGGTCATAAACGCGGGCCTGTTCGAACACGTTCCTACAACTAGACAGCAGACGACAACAAACCATGCGACACTGTTCGGTCTATGGACTCGTACATTATTGAACCTGGGGAAATAGTTGACAACATTTTGCCGACTTGTAATCTCCGTTAACCTACAATATTTACAACCCACCCCGATCGCTATAATCGATCCACCCAGCCTTTCGGTTACATGCAGTTAACTCCGCTCCTATCAAGGACCAGGGTGATCCACATCGATGATCCACATCCACCTGCCGAAACGGAGGTCATATGCCCCTTCTATACTACTGATAGCGGAAACGCAACCCCTCTTACTTTGTTCAAGATGGTATAACAATTGACAGTGACAAAGAAATTGCTGATGTATTTAATGAGTATTTTGCTAACGTTGGCACTAGACTTGCCAATAATCTACCATTATGTAATACCACATTTGAATCATTTCTTCAGGATCGAGAGGTAAATTCTCTTTTCTTAAATCCTATTACGCAAGAAGAAATCGTTGACATTCTTAACAAAATTCCTAATGGAAAGTCCCCTGGCTTTGATGGTCTAAATCGCTTGTTATCAAACAGGCCAAGTATGTCTGAGCAAAGCTACTTGCTTGTATCTTTTAATGAGTCTCTAAAGATATGGTTTAAAGATAGGTAAGGTCACACCAAAACATAAGGGTGGCGACAAACATAATTGGCAATTATAGACCTATTACAGTATTATCTACATTCTCAAAAGCTTTTGAAAAATTAATATACTACCGTCTTATTACTCTTATAAATAAACATAACCTCTTGTCTGAATCGGCATCAGAGAAAAGCGTTCAACTGAGCTAGCAACGTCGTATGTTGTTAATAAATTGCTCAAAGCCATAGATAATGAAAAATTCTCTATTGGCATATTTCTGGATCTTTCAAAAGCTTTTGATACAGTTAACCACGAAATTTTAATTTGTAAACTGAAAAAATATGGTGTCCGTGGTGTAGCCTTAAACTGGTTCAAAAGTTACTTATCTAATCGAAAACAACTTGTTTCTCATAACTCTGTAAATTCAAATGAGCAATCTATATATTGTGGAGTTCCACAGGGTTCTATATTAGATCCTCTATTATTCAGTATTTATATTAATGACATTTCTTATACATCTGATATCATATCTTTCTGCTTATTTGCAGATGACACAGCTATTCAATACAGCTATCTGATACAGCTATTCGGATTTTTAATATAGAACTTGAAAAAATAAGTATCTGACTTAGCAAACAAATTGTGTATTAATTTGCTTAAATCAAACTACATGATATTTTGTTCGAGACAACAGAAATATACCCAATCTGTTCCACTAGTTTTGAAAGGTGTAAATTTAAATGGTGTAAATTTAAGTCACACTAGTGATGTCTCAAGCAAAATATAAAAAAAACTATTGGTATAATGAATCGTTTAAAATTCATCATCCCAAGTGATATTTTAGTTATTCTTTATCATTCTTTTGTTCTCCCGTATTTAAATTATTCAGTTCATCAGTAAACTGGTCACCGTGATCGTACTGCTAACTTATTTGCAAATCTAAAACTGTTACGATTTAAAGACCTTCACTAATCTCTTAATGTAAAAGAGTGAAACCACTCTGTCAAAGAGCTATATGGCGGACAAGTCATTTAGTAGTGTATAAAGAGTGAATTGGTAGCCTTTTACTGTATTTTTCAATCGAATCAGAGTGGGTTTCACTCCAAAAAAGACTTGTCCGCCATATAGCTCTTTAAAAGAGTGGTTTTCACTCTTTTATATTAAGAGAATACTTAAATTTTGGAAAATTTGTGTATAAGTACATGAACAATGCATTACCTCGTCGTTTTAGCTCGTGTTTTACGTTAACGTCAAATATACATTCCAGCGGCGTAGGCAGGACTTTTTCAGTGTGCGTGTGTGTGTGTGGGGGGGGGGGGGGGGTTTAAGGGGCATTGCTTTTAAGTGGGGGGCCAGGGGTATGGGTTTTTGGGGCACTATCGGGATTTTTCGTGGGGGGAGGGGAACCTGGGAGGCACTGGAAATTTGTGGGGGCCGTGCCCCCCCAGGCCCACCGTGGCTACGCCGCTGATACATTCATACAATACTCGAAGTGCTTCCAGAAAAAAATATCCATGTCTGTTACAGTCGAACGTCGTTGTTTAAAAACAGTCTTATTCACCGTGGTGTTAATTGCTGGAACAGTCTTAGTTAATCTATTAAAACGTCACCCGGCCTCTGAGGCTATATTTGTCAGAAAACTAAAAAAACAACTTCTTGATGCATATTCATAACTTCCAACTTTTAATTTATTTCGTATTGTTTATGTCTTAGCACCTGCATGCACACTCCTATGTTGTTGTAGTCCTTTGTCCTGTTTGTCTCCTTGTCTGTCGCTAGGTTAGGGCACAACAGCATTTTTGCTTCACCCGAATCTAAATGTTGTCCTTTGTAAAAATAATTTGATATATATTTAATGTACCTGTAATACTGTATTTCAACTTATTACAAATAATGTATATTTCCTTTTCCATCAATCAATTTGTTTTCAGCCTTGTCCAAATAACTGAGGAGATTTTAGTCTGGTGTTTAGCCGATAAACCAGCTGTGGACACAATGACAATGAGGTATGTTCTAAGACCTGTGTATTCATCACAATCCTATAGACCTTGTGCACCTACGTCATCGTCACAGATCACCATGCTTGCGACATGGCCATTTGGTGATCACCTCAAGAAAAGCTGTGATGACTGTTTATCGTTACTACTTAAATATCAGAGCAGCAATTTAGTCATCACCTTCCAAAATTTAATAATTGGGTGATTTTTGTTGAAAGAGAGTATTTATTAGTTTTTTTGTATTTGACCATGAAATATCGACTTATAAGGGTGTGAGTCAGCAAATAAACCTGCAAATAAACCTGTAAATTGGAACAGCAGGCATGCGGCACACATATGCGCCAGCAGGACCGGATCCATGCAGGGTACACATCAAAAAAGAGGGTTGGCACATGTCACTGCTACCTGGATCCGCCAATGCGTGCAAGTCCGATTGTTGTGATCATCATGGATTCCGCGTGTTGATGATGGGGGGTCATCCGATGTTTTCGTCACCTTGTTGATAGCACAACACGTATTCAGTTTCTCCAAAAGCTTATGCCGAAATTAAGTAATTTAGGATGTTAAATGAACCAGTTAGGGCTAGCAATACACAGCCAGGCGTGGGGCCCCCTCAAAACAGTGGTAGAATACCTTTTCGGTCCTCCAAAAGTTGGCGAGCTCTTGAAAATCGTCTTCAATAGATATACGACTTTTGGTGATATTTCGAAATTTGTTTTTCTTAATCACACGTGGTTTTATAGTTTGTTCACGGTGTGTACTCTTCTCGTGCTTTCGTTCGTGCTTATTGCTGTTCGTGGTTCTACCAATGCACCGAACGTGGTTATCGTCGGTGCCGGTGTTGGTGGTACATCGTGTGCATACTACATCTCCAAGGATGTTCCTGGAGCCAAGATAATGCTACTTGAAGCACAAGCTGACGTAGGTGAGTCTCAGCAGCGTATACATGAGTGTACCGCAACCACTACCTTTACCACCACCACCACCACCACCACCACCACCACCACCACCACCACCACCACCACCACCACCGCCTCCAAACCACCACCACCACCATGCCACCACCCCACCACCACCAGTATCACCAACACGACCACTACCACCTCCACCGCTACCACTGCTACAACCACCACCACCACTACCTCCAAACCACCACAAACAACAACTACCACCCCCACCCCCACCACCAGTATACCCCCACCACGAGACGATTTAAAACCATCACCACCACCATCACCACCATCAATCTACCACCACACCACAACGTCCATCACCACCATCATCACCACCACATGTACCAGTAGCTACCACTACCATGAGTCTACCACCACCACCATCCAACTCTATATATCATAGCTATATTTACGTCTAGGCAGATACACTAAGAACTGTATATTTGTTTTTCTTTAAGGTGGACGTATTAAGGATGTGCCTTTCTGGAACTTAACAGTGAATCTTGGGGCACAAGGTTTTAATGCAGAACAAAGGTGAGATCAATTAGCTCTCAATCAATCTAAGTGTTTGTGGAGGATATTTATGAAAACGACATGAAAGAATAATCGTAATTGATCGTAATTGATCGTAACAAGTTTTCCCCCAGCTGACCTCTGGATTTTCTATATTCGAGTCCACAAAATGGGTTCAGACAATATGACTTTTTACAATATTTTATCAAGGGTTGAGACAATACAACCCACGTAGTTTAAATGGGGGAAAGGTCAACTATTGATATTTGCCTAGAGCCCATCTTCACTTTGATACAATAACGCAGATATATCCATCAACTGGCCAAAGACATGAACCTGACTGTGGGGACAATTACGAGCAAAGGCTTCCCGAATGTTTACGTATGGGACGGGGCAGAGCTCACAACAACGGCAGATATATTGACAAAGCACCCCAGAGCAGAAACCGTGATGAAGCGCCGATTGGAAGGCTACTTGACCGCCGTGACGGATACCTACAATGAGTACGAGATGTCCGACACAGAGTTCGATTCCGTATCCAGCTATCTCAAGGCTGGAGGGCTAGATGAATACACAACTCAGTCAGCCTCAATGTATTTCTCCGGTGGATCGACACCGGTCAGCCGGCAGGTACAAGTCTACGCCATTGAAATCCTAATGAGGTCATTCTTTGGGCAGGGATTGGAGAGCCAGTGTTTACTCAGTATGGTGTGCTTGGAAGGATATCTACAAAACGGTGAGTCACAATATCAGAATAATCATGCATTAATATGAATTGTTTTAAAGCTATTGTGAACCAGTAGGCCTAAGTATTTATAAAGCACCTTTTGCGAGGTTTTAAAATGTATACATAAGTCAGACTTGTATGACTCGTGACTCGGACTCGAGTCCGACCCGAGCCAAATTTTTGGTGACTCGGACTCGGACTCGACCCTTCGGACTCGGACATGGGACTCAGACTCAATGTGACTCGGACTCGACGATAAAATGCCCAATATTCACTATTTTGAAACATTAAAAAATCAATAATTTTCTTGAAAAAGTGTTAAACAATTCGAACAGTTTTGTAAAATTGTTACCATCCTCAGACTCGGACCTGCGCAGGGAACACAAGATGGGAACAGTGGGAGGTCCCATTGCGGTCCCATTGCAATAGTTCCATTCAAATGATGGATCACCATCATTAAGGGGGATGGCTTCTATTAAGACCAATTGCTGACCCCACTCCTGACTCCAGTTAAATAACATAAGAAAAGTAAATAAAATAATTTTGATTTTGGAAATAAATATTTGGTTTAGCAAAATTTATGAGATACTAGACCAGATGTCGAGTATTGTTTTCACTTAAATTTGAACCTATAAGGTTTTTCTTTTTTCTTTTGATTTTTAAAGTGACTCGCAACTCGGGTTCGGACTCGACCTTCATGACTCGGACTCGACCCAAATGACTCGGGACTTGGACTTGGACTTGACACTGGGGATTCGAGGTTTGAGGACTCGAAAAACAAGTCTGACATAAGTGTACATATGTCTGGTCACGTTAAAGCCAATGTACACCATAGGTTATTACCCCAAAAAGAAACTGAGTGGATTACTATCTAAGAATAGACCTTTATACTTGGTTGCACGATGGTAATGGTAACTTAACAGTAACATGTTTTGTGACATCGGTAACTATTACTTGTCTCTAGATCAATTGGAGAAACTGTCCAGCACGTGCTACATGCACAACAAATTTATCTGCATAAATACTTGTTATATACTTCATGTTAGTTGCTTGAACTGCTCCTTCAGAATGTACTGAGATATCAAAATGTTGGGTGGTGTATATTTTGAAAAAAAGGGATTTTCCATAGTTACATGTACATCATTTCCTTGATTAGGGCGGTATCCAGTCATTACGCTCCATCGCCATAACGCCCCATCGCCGTTACGCCCCACTATAGGATTTCCCTGTACAAAAAAGTTACAAAAAGCACATTCATGTACAATATCCGATCCATTATGCAAAGAAATTTCGTCGTGAAATATTTTTTCGGCGACTAGGCCTATTTGCACGTACACCCAATTGAAACTTTAACAATACGAATATTACATCAAATATGCATTATTATGTACTCATGAAATAATTTGACCATTACCAATTAATTAGTCTTAAAATTGATGAGTTTTGAATTGATTTAACGGACGTACAGCTAGCTGGTTTACCGTCTGTTCAATCCCCTTAAAACATTAGAAGCGGTACTTTTCATAAACCATTATACATTGTTGCATTTTCTCAATTTTAAAAGGGTTGCAATTAATTTCCACTACTATTTACTAAGGAAAAAGAAAACAATTACTTACCAACTAACGTAAAAATCACCGTTCTAAACAGACGTAAATGTCACTCAGCTGACTTCCCGAAATACAATACATGACATCCGACCATTTTTCTCTTGGAAGCTCCATTTTATTTTTGAACCAAAAAGCATAGATTTTGAAAACTCTTTCGTGATTATTTTAAATTAATGAATACTTTAAGTTAATGGATACGGTACTTTATATTTCACAATGTTACCCTGGCGTCCTTACATTTTTTGGTACAAGGAAATCCTACAGTGGAGCGTAATGGCGATGGGGTGTAACGGCGATGGGACGTTACGGTGATTAAATGTAACCAGACATTTCCTTCATCAAGTTTGGATTTTAGGGAGGTCAAAAATCATAAGTATTTGTTTGCCTTTAAAAAGGAAATTATCATTGTTCCATTGAAATAAAAAAATAATAAAAAAATAGACTATTGATATTGCCGGACGATGCATCTTTAACCGAGGAATGAAATAAACGTAAACATAAACATTCCCATTTGGCTTTTATTTTAGCATTCTACATCGATGGAGGTATGAGCAAGCTGGTTCAAGCGCTCGTTGCATCATCTGGCGCTGATCTACAACTCGAATCTCGCGTCACGAAGATCAAAAAGTTAAATGCCAATGAGTATGAAGTTTCGTACACCAAAAGCGGTGTGGATATGAAGATGGTTGCGGACACAGTTGTAATCGCAGCTCCATTTGAGTGGACAGGTATTGAGATTGTTAGAGTGTGCAAGTTTATAAAATGGCTACAGCTATGGCGTTTCTCAATACAGTATCAACGTTGCCATTGAAAGTATACATTTCTGACCGCATATGTAGCCTTTGGTATTTTCAACCATAACATGAAAACGAATATTGTTCAGTGGGTGTTTCTTGAGAACTTTTATATTTACAACTATTCCTACCATGTACATGTACATGTGCATATCCCTAAGGCTAAGTCTCCATACTTTCAATGCATGCTAACCAATAAACTTTTATGCCGACAATAAGTATTTCCAAAATGATTTCCAACTACAGGAATCCAGTTTGAAGGTTTCGATCCCGACCCTTCTACGACTCAGCCAGTCCGCCAGTGGCAGCAACTTTACACTTACGTTTCATATGTTGCCGCCCAGTCCATCCGCAACAGTTACTTCAAGGAGCAACCGTGCGGCAACTGGACCGATCCCGTACCTCTCTTCACTACAGCTAACGCATCCGTGCCTTGGGTGACCGTTTCACCGTCTGGCAGCAACGGAGGGTTCACAATCTACAAAGTTACCAGCTCTACAAACGTCAGTCAAGGTGACCTCCTAAACAACCTCTTCGATGGAGTTCAAGATGTCATCACACGGAAGTGGGATTACCTCTTCCCTTTGAACCCACCATCGGTCGCCTATCAGAGCCTGGTCTTGGACGATAACGTGTACAGCTTAAACGGTATAGAGAGTGTGGCTTCACAGATGGAGATGTCAGTTATCAGCGGTCGCAACGCCGCTGGGATGATTGCCAAGGGACATTGTAAAATCAAATACCGTGAAATAGAGCTTCTAAGAACTATTTTGGGAATTAACTTCTCAACGTACGTTCACAAAAATTACCAAAAAATAAAAAATAAAAAAATAAAAAAATAAAAAAATAAAAAAAATAAAATGAATTTATTTATTTATTATTATTTGTTGTGTGTTGCGTTGAAGCTATACAGATTCTTTTATTCAATAAATCAATCACAACTTAACACAGGAAAATACAATATTTACAATGAACTTATACAAGGGGAATTATGTACATAAAAGAAACACAATTTACAATAATGAATCTTTTAAATTACAAAAATTAAAATAAGACATATTGGTGGCCTGAAAAAAACTAAAATTAACTTAACGAAGCAATATAAATGAATCATATCAAGAATAATTGATGGGTTATATTTTTGCATTTTCAAGCATTCCCAGGTCAAATAAAGGGTGAATGAACTTTCCAAACCTAGTGCAAACCTAATAATCTTTCAACCAATGGCAATGGAGGAGTATCTAACAGAAGGTGACTTGGGATCATGTGGAAGGTAAAAAAATCATGAATATTCATTTTTGTGTGGAGGTTTTTCCACACAGTCGTACCCCGCAGGGTTAATAGTACAAAAATCATAAGAATTTACATTATGGAGGATATTTAATACCATCAAAACATGAAATTATATATGGAAAATAATTTTCCCATTCGAAGGGTACACATGGCTTTGTTTGTCGTGTACAGGTCAGTGAAAGATTCTTTTGTTAGTCTGTTACGTTCAAAAAGGAAAAAAAAAATCAATTTACTTTTATATTTCATGACAACATTGTATCCTTTGTTGGACCATGGAGGAAGAAAACATTTCTTCCTCCATGGTTGGACACATTCTCGAAAACGAGCTTACATCTGAAAAGCCATATTTCCTTGATCATTTTACTAACTAATAAGGTATCGAGAGCATTAAGTTTTTCCCCTAATATTCTAGCACAGTCATTCAAATAATATTGGTTATTACCCCAGTACTTTTTTAGTAATGATTCAACATAAATCCAGGCTTCTTGGTTTTTTGTGCAGTAAATGAATAGATAGATGTTCAATTGTTTCTGGTTCGCTGTCACATAAGGGGCAAATGTCATTGGCAGTGATTTTCATTTTATGAAGAAGGCTTTTAGTGAGGAGAATCCTGTGTTTTATCTTAAACCAGAGATCTTTGTCCTCAATTATTTTTCCAAACTGTTTTCCAGTCAATTTCTGTACGATATAAAACATTTTTGCCATTTCTCTTGAACTGGCGGAGTAACAATTTTTTTCATAATAGCACTATGATAAATTTTTTTAACAGTAATAATAATAAATAATAATATGTGGTCTTATATAGCGCACGTATCCACCAACTGAGTGGTGCTCAAGGCGCATTATATTATTACCCCTGGTCACTGGGCCAATATCATTCCTATAATCGTTCTCAGCTCCCTGGGGAGTATACAGCCAATGTGCAACCTTTTGGCGCTACAGGGCTAATCAAACACAATAACCATCTCTACCCTCACAGGTACCCATTTATACACCTGGGTGAAGAGAAGCAATTACAGTAAAGTGTCTTGCTCAAGGACACAAGTACCACGGTCGCCGCCAGGTTTCGAACCCACATTCTGATGACACAGCCATGAGAACTTGAGTCCAATGCGCTTAACCGCTCGGCCATGGCACCCCAATATTATCGGAGACAGGAATTTCAATTTCTTGGTTTTGATTCCATATACTAAGCCAGTGGGAAATGTAATTCATAGGCCCACTTCTAGTTTCTTGAATAAGATCAATGTTAATATTCTTTTTTAATTTGGATGATAAGCGGCCGGCGATGATGTAATGTAAGTTACATCGGCTAGCTATATCCCTATGACTGATTCCCATTAGTGATAACGTCTTTTAACAATATAATTCCAGCTGCTTTGAGAGCAGGACTGTTCACAGGTTTATTGTTCCCGGTGACAATATTATTAATCCACAGTGGCATATTGTAAGTTTCCTCGGAGCACAAGGGTATAGTTTTCCCTCCTGCTTCTTTAAAAGCTGTTATGAGGTCAATGTAGAAGGGGGTTGTTTGTCGAATACCCCTGTAATTGTTGTTAAAAAATACCACATTAGTTTTTCGTCTCCACTAACTTTGCAAATCCAATAATTAAATAGTTTTTCCACTGGCAGTCTGATTTACAATACTTGGCTAACCATTTCACTTTCAAACACTTAATTTTACATCTTATATCTACTAGTCCCGTTCCCCCATACTCCTTCGGGGTAGTAATAGTATTTCTTTTGATTTTGTCTGGTTTTCCATTCCAGTAGAAGTTCCAGATAATATCATTCATTTTTTTAATCCAATAATCAGAAACAGGGAGAATACTTCCGAAGTAATTTAACCCAGCTCCAACCAGAGTATTAACAATAACTGCTTTTCCATATAAAGTCAATTTACGTTTAGACCATCTATCAAGGGTACACTGCATTTTATTTACTCTAGGACCCCAGCTGTCTTCTAAAGTAACTTCATGACCAAAATAAATCCCTAAAATTTTTAATTTGTCATTAGTCCAGGAAAAATTACATAGTTTCTCTTGTCGAGATCGCCACTTTCCCAACCACAGACCTTTAGATTTAGTCACATTAATTTTTAGATCCGCTACCCTTACTATAGGTATTTAAAATATTATGGACAGCGTTAAATTCATTATCCTTTGTAATAAAGATAGTAGTGTCATCCGCATGTTACACCAACTTTATACTGGTAGGGATATCTGGCGGATTAAAACAATTAATACATTTGTTACTTCTGATAAGACTAGCTAATCCCTCTGCACAGATTGAATAAAGAAGTGGTGATAATGGGCATTCTTGTCTAATACCCCGTTTTATACTAATAGGAGAACCAACGAAGTTATTAACAATAATACAACTCACAGGATTATTATATAATAATTTAATCCACTGTATGATTTTGTCGGGTACACCCATCTTAGTCATGATATTGAAAAGGTGAGTCCAATTGATTCTATCAAAGGCCATCTCTTGATCAATACAAATAGGCCTAAGAGCTCCCTCACAATTGTTCCAGTTAATGTATCTCTAACAAGCATAAGATTATCTTGGATATTTCTATTTGTAATGTGGGGATTGGTAAATGAGTCTATTGCTTATTCCCTGTATCTGGGCAGAAGTTGACCTGACCTCTGTGAGGAACGGTTTGCGTTTGATATCTCATACCCTTGATTAAAAATAGTTCTTTGTTTTTGTTGGGAAAGTAGTAACTTGTCCGTTTACGGGAAAAAAGTTACAATGATTAATTGATGTAAAGTAATTTAAGTAACTTTTCAATTTACAGATAGATCTAATATTGTCTGGATAATAAGTTTGATTGAGTTTCATTTGCGCGGGAATATGCAGGCAGACAACTTTGGTGATACGAAAAGGTCGTTCGATCTCTCGCCATTATGGTTTTATGAGAGTCACATCGATGAGTATTTTACTCTGCATTATTTCTCATTTTGTCGTGAGTCTGGCATTGCCATGATGGGTTAATATCACCATCTAGTAATTTATTCTCGTGGAAACCCCCAGTGAGTATTTCTGTATTTTGTGTGTACTCTTTGTTAGAGAAATTGTGGGTTTTCTGTTTAGTTTGAAAGTTGCCACTCATGAGTTTTATTGTGTGTTGTTGTGTGCTATGAGATAGACCTACATGTGTGTACGTTTGACCATGTGTTATGGATCAATGTTGTTTGTATGCATTCACTTAATACTTACATATTGTGTATATTCTGTGTTTCATTCCAGGCAATGGGGGTTTTGTTTTGTTTTGCTTTGGATTTGTTTTGTTGTTTGTTATATCCGAGGGTGTTTCTTCAATCATACGAAGCATTGTGATTCTTCATTTTTGGATCATTAAATTGAGCAGAACTTAATCTACAAGTTGATTGTCTTCTCGAGTATTTGTAAGGCGTTCGTCCACATTAATTTGAGGACTGTACCTCCACGATTAGGCTGTCGAGGCATATGATTTCACTACAGTAACCCCACTTGTCTGTTCCTCTCCAATGAAAGTACACATAATAGACTTGATTCTGTTTGTTATAACTGTAGAGAGTATCTTATAATCCACTGTAAGGAGACTAATCGGTCTTCAATTAGTAAGTTCTGTTCTATCCCCTTTATTTTTATAAATTAATCTCACAAGAGCTGTATTCATAGTCTTGGGTAGCAATTTGTGTCTAATACATTCCTTTAACACTTTGCAAAGGTCATTTTTCAGAATATCCCAATAGGTAAGATAAAATTCAACAGTTAATCCGTCTATACCCGGAGACTTGTTCCTTTTCATTTGCTTCAATGCTATACTAAGTTCTTCAACAGAGAACTCTTTTTCTAAATCATGAACATTGTCTTCCGGGAAGGTTTTTGTTTCAATTTTAGAGAGGATCTCATTCATGTGATGGATCGAAATATCTTCATGTTTATACAAATCAGTGTAGAAACGGTTAACACAGTCGAGGATATCTTCTGTTCGTTCAACATAATTGTTTTTACTGGTTTGCAATTTGTCTATTTTATTGCTGGTAATTTGTTGTTTTTCGAGGCCCAGGTAGTATTTAGAAGATTTTTCATCATCATTTGTTTGGATATTTCTCACCCGGATTTTAGCTTTTTGGCAATGTTTAACTTCAATTTCTTTTAATCTTTCTTCAACCTGACGAATATCGTCGGAGTTGAGTTTAGGAATACTTATGAGGTTCTCATACCTTTTTTGTAAACATTTCGTTTCTCTTTTTTCTAAATAAGCTTTCTCTGTAGTAAGATCCCGGATAATTTCCTTTAATAATTAAGTTAATAATGTAGGATATTCCGTTTTTATACTTTAGTTTTCCAGTAATCCCAAAAGTTGATTATTGTGAAGTTACTATCCTCATCTTTTAAGATACTATTGTTACATATCCATCTGCCAGGTCCTATGGGTTTGTTATGATTTATAAGTTTTAAGTAAACTATTTCATGGTCTGAAAGTACAGTCGGATTAGTGCCGACTTGTTCAACAATATTAAGTAAATCAGAGGTAATAAAAAAATAGTCAATTCTACTTGGTTTATCGAGACCTTTTCGGTAGAAAGTGTGTCACGGGTTTTCATTATGGATTGTTCGTCAAATATCTTTCAAACCATGTCTTTTCAGGATATTGATAAAATCGATTTTACTTCTATCATAAACAGCTGTTTTATCAAGATGGCAATTAAAATCATGCACCTCCCATAATAATATTATTATTCTCTTTTAACATATCATCGATATTTTTAAAGAACACAATCCTCGGATTAATTTGGTTTGGGGCATAGACCGAAATCAAAGTAATTTTGTTTTCACCACCCAAAAAATCCGCTTTAACCCACCTTCCTTCCTGATCTTTACAAGTATTGTCATACGCCAGCCCCACTTTATTAGAAATTAAAATAGCTACCCCTTTTAATAGAAGCTCTATTCCCGTGGTTGAAACTAATTTCCCCTTCCCACTGTTTACACCAGGAGTATTCATCAGTGTTTTCACTATGAGTTTCTTGTAACAAAACAATTTGAAATTTCCTATGAGTAAAATAATTAAACAAAGTTTCTCGTTTAGTTTGGTCTCGTAAACCGTTGGTGTTAATCGAGGCTATTGAGAGAGAACTACTGAGAGCCATAAATACTAAAATTATATTTTGACATGTCATGAAATGATTGGAAATGAAAAATAAACTTATGTTGACCTGCCTCGTCCCCAACCTCGCTGGCTTTGGGTTTGCGGATTGTCCTGTGTTTGTTGGCTGTTGTTCTCAGTTTCATTTCCAGGTTGTCCTCGCGATCCAGCTCCCTTTCTGTGTCTGAAGCGTTGGACCCCTCCTCGTACGTACGGTATCAGGTCCTCATCGTTTTCTTGACTTGGTTCAATTAGCTCCGTTTCCGATCTTGTCTCCGTTTCCATGTCTTCTTTCCCATCGTCATCCTCTTTCGGCTGTTTCCGGTCTTCTCCCGATTTTCTCTTTCGTGATTGGGTTTTTACGTGTTCATCCCAAACCCTACTGGTCTCTGTTTGTCGCTCATACGCCCGGTTGCTTTTTGTTTCAGGGGTGTCATCTTGTTTTTTCCCGTGGTATTTTTATCTTCATCTGTAGTGGTAGTGGTTGTTGTAAGTACTTCGCTATAGCTTTTCTTCGGTATTACTTGTTTCTCGTTTTTTTCCTGTGGTGTATTTTCTTCGTTGGTCTGGATTTCCTCGTCTGTGTCTTTGTGGGTTACGGTCTCCATAGTTGGGGAGTGGGTATCTGTGTCTTCGGTGTTTGGTGGTGTTCCCTCATCTTCACCGTTGTTTGTTAGCTGTTCTTCCATTTCCACTATTGAAACAGTGTCTTCTTCATCATCATCATGTGCATCTTCATGGTTCTGTTTATCGTCTCAAGACGCTCTATGATTTTCACTGCCACACACAAAGCAGCGTCCTCGTTTGGGGCAGTCTCTCGCAAAATGGTCGGGCTTCTGGCAGATTTTGCAGGTTTTCTGGGGAGTGTGAAGGCTCCTACTCTGATGTAGCTAGGTATGGGTTTCTTTATGCTTTTTACCAGGCAACTCAGGACTCCAGTTTCAATCAAGTCATCGAAATCGTGGACTTGTCGACGGATGTTAGCAACTATTCCATATTCCATGAGTACACTGGTGATTACTTGGTCAGCCATCTCATATGGGACCTTGATGTAAATGACTGTTGAGTTTTGGATAGCTGCCCTTTCATGTACAATGACATTCTAACTATAAAACCTTGTGTGGCGATTTTTTCACAATGGCTTTCGTTGTCAAAGGTCACATTCCACCATCCATTTTCCAAAGGTGCTATGCATTTCATTGTTTCTACTTGTACAATTTCTTTGTAGATAGCTCTATACACGTCTTCTGGTACGTGTGACTCCTTTTACATTACGTAAGTTGAATTTGACGGTATTTGGTCGGTTCAGATTGCCTTTCATGGTGCTTTGGCGATACATGTTGTTTTTTCAAGATGGCCGCCGGCCCCAACGTGGCCGCGAAAATCCTCTGTTCTGGAGAAGGCCCAAGGGCCTCTTAATTTAAATCTTCCTTCCACACTCCTACTTAGTGAATTTTATTCTACTCACTTTACATGAAAGGGTGGGCTACTTTTGAAGAGCTAAACTCTGTTCACGTTGAAGAAGAAAAAAAATCTCGGAGCTCGTCTGATGCACGTGTTGCGTATCGGAACGCATTGATTGACCGACCGACCGACCCGACCCGACCCGACCCGATCGATTGATTGATTGATTGATTGATTGATTGATTGATTGATTTAACGATAATTTTATCCTTAAAATAATTTACAGTCGTAACACATACACTCGATTAGTGTAATTTAAAACGAACAAAAACTCAATTGAGAAAGGAACATGTGCGGGCAACACCTTGATGACCCCATCCTTCGTGACAACTTTCAGTAGCCCTAGAACGGATGCTTTCTGGCATCAGTATCTGAAACACCTCCCCAAGAACTGGATCTTCTATTCTACGACACAGAACCCTGTCTCGTTCTACAAGTCGTGACCATTGCAATAACCAGCATCTCAACTCAGGAGAATCATTCCGAGCTCCAGGTATCACCTCACCTGCCTGGTGACCACCACGGGTCCCAACGTTCCCAAACAGTACCCAACACTCCCAAACAGTACCCAACACTGGGTCAGATCGTTGCAGACGAGGACCAGGATGGAAAAACCCCAAGCGGACCTGCGCCCACAGGCATTTCATTCGCTAACTCCGATTTCCCAACATTACTGCCTCCTCCGAGCAGTGTCCAGGATATCGACTCATCTCAACGCATCTGCGCAACGATTGCTGATACCCGATCTATAGTATTATCTGATGTCAAAATTGTGCTAAGTCGAGAGCCGAGAAATACTTAGCGCCCTGTAAAGCTTCTAACGACTCTTCGATCCGTGTATGGCAAAGGAAATGAGTCACGGACAACCTTTACATTTAACTTCCTGAAATCCACGTTATGAACCATCCTGCTTGCTCACCAACACCACTGCACTCGCATACGGACTCTCACAGCGCCTAATAATTCCCTGCTCCAACAAAAGCCCGTTTACTTCCCAAACACGGTGTGGATGGATTCTGCGGTAAGGTTCGCTGATTGTCAGCCGTGTTGATCTTGTATTTTGTCACAATAACCAACATCGAAGTCATCTTTCGACTCATGCTTCTGAATAAGCCTCACAACCTGATCTTTTTGCTCATCGTTCAGGATGCACGACTCAAGACTCAAACCTGGAGGAAGTTCGTAATTACAACCATTTGAAAACCTCTCGAGGCACTCCTCCTTCCTCCCCCCCCCCCCCCTGAGTCAGGCTTAGAAGGCTCCCGCTTCAAGTCGACTTTTCCTTCAACCAACAAGTGATTGATAGACACATGAATACAATTGGGTGAGGGATCTATCCCAATGTAGTCTGACATGAGTGTGAAGGGTACAGTCGATCTCGATAATACGAGCTCCCTTGGACTGACCCATTTATCTCGTATTAGCCGGAACCTCGTAATCGTCCGGCAGTATAATACGTATAATAATGAACATGTGGACACGTGAAGGCATACCATATCGCATATTATTATGTATGATGTACATACAGTGTGCATGCATATGACTGTATCATTTCGAGCATATTGCACTCTTAAACGTTATTGTAGGTTTCCTCTAGCTATATTTTTCAAATTTTGATGAAATAAATAAAAATAATAAAACATTTCACTTTATTTAATGATTTCAATAAAATTACCGATGTCCTGAGACCGGCAATGTGTCAGATGTAACTCCAAGGATTCTTGTAAGTAACGTTAACACTTTACAAATTGCGAAGTGCGTCTTTTGTATGTTATTGTGTGATGCTTTTGTTGGTTACCATTTTCATACAAGCCTCAGCCTAATAATACGGGAACCAGGACAGATTATATTTCTAAACCGGGTCGTACCGGAATTAATTCAGGGGATTTAAATGTTTTTGATTTACATATAATCGTTTGTTTATGAAGTCGGGATTGGGGGACGGGATCAATTATTTTTTAATTTAATTTATTTCATGAACACGCAGAAACAGGATATAATTTATTTTCTAAAACGAGGACTGTTTTCACAAGAATTGCTCTGTGGGTTATTAATGTTTATGAATTAATTTGTTATTTTTGGTTATGAAGTTGGGATTGGGGGAGCGGATAATTTATATTCATTTTTTTTAAATTTAATTTATTTCATGAATAATTTATTTTCTAAATCGAGGGCTATTTTTAAATGCTCTTTGATTTAATGTTTTTTTTTTAAATATTTGTTTGTATTAATATGAAGTCGGGATTGGGGATTGGGGAGAGGATAAATTATATTGAACTTTTATTAACAAATGAACATGATTGAATCTCTCTTTGGAAGGTGTGGTGGCTCTAATCATGGAGGAAGGATGAACATGATTGAATCTCTCTTTAGAATGTGTGGTGGCTCTAATCATGGAGGAAGGATGAACATGGTTGAATCTCTCTTTGGAATGTGTGGTGGCTCTAATCATGGAGGAAGGATGAACATGATTGAATATCTCTTTGGAATGTGTGGTGGCTCTAATCATGGAGGAAGGATGAACATGATTGAATCTCTCTTTGGAAGGTGTGGTGGCTCTAATCATGGAGGAAGGATGAACATGATTGAATCTCTCTTTGGAATGTGTGGTGGCTCTAATCATGGAGGAAGGATGAACATGATTGAATCTCTCTTTGGAATGTGTGGTGGCTCTAATCATGGAGGAAGGATGAACATGGTTGAATCTCTCTTTGGAATGTGTGGTGGCTCTAATCATGGAGGAAGGATGAACATGATTGAATCTCTCTTTGGAAGGTGTGGTGGCTCTAATCATGGAGGAAGGATGAACATGATTGAATCTCTCTTTGGAGGGTGTGGTGGCTCTAATCATGGAGGAAGGATGAACATGATTGAATCTCTCTTTGGAAGGTGTGGTGGCTCTAATCATGG
This sequence comes from Zoroaster sp. YZ-2022, assembly GCA_029582265.1. NCBI lineage: Eukaryota > Metazoa > Echinodermata > Asteroidea > Forcipulatida > Zoroasteridae > Zoroaster > Zoroaster sp. YZ-2022. The sequence continues at coordinate 12,842,794 of CM055821.1, read as the reverse complement.
AGGAAGGATGAACATGGTTGGATCTCTCTTTGGAATGTGTGGTGGCTCTGAAAAGAGCCGTTTGTTTTTTGTTTTTGTCTTGGGTGCTACTTTCAGAAGAAGTCCGTGATTCTTCGTTATGATAGGCCTCTCTCACGCTGCTGGGTTAAGAATCTCTGTCGTAGGGCTTGGGCAGTGAATACTTCGTCGGTGGTGTTTGGTAGGCTGCAAAGGATATCCTTGATTTGGGATGTCATTTGCAGCCCTTCCTACACTGATGGTTGGCATGTTGGTGGTGGTTCGATGTCCTCTTCCCCCATCGCCTCCATCTCCTTGTTTGGTCCATTTCTTTCAGCTATGACATCTTCTGCAATGCCCTTTTCTGTCGGCTCATCGTCTGTGCATTGCACATCAGAATTGGCAGCGGCGTAGTCTTCAAAGGAAATTGCGGGAATTTGTAAATGTTTGGCCAAACGTGCCCTGATGTTGTCTGGACGGTCCTGCTCTGGCTCGCTGTCACCTTCACCATTGTCATCGGGATGTGCGTTCGCTTGACCCATTCTCTCCCAAATGTTGTCGGCCGGGCCTTCATCAACTGGGTCATCCTGAGGTTCTTGATCAACTGGTTCTTCTTTTGTATTAATATATACATAACAGCAAAAGAAACGTCACCCCCTAAATTTTGTTAAGTAATTATATTATTAAACATAATAAATATACAATGTTGTGGGATGATTGTCTGCCAGGGTCAACCACATTTGCCACACTGTGTTCGTGTTACACTCCATACTCATAATATTCTTCATTAAACAAATTATATTAATTATAAAATGAAAATAATAAATATTTTTAGGGGTGACGTTTCTTTTGCTGTTATGTATATAAACGTACCTCTTCTATAACTTGATCCTCCAATCTGGCGGTGATCTTGGCGTAGGCGACGGTAGTTAATTGTATGTTGTTAGGCTATGGGTGGCTGTTTACTACTGCCAACACCAAACCACTAACACACAATATATATGTTTAAATAGCCCTAAGTTACTTTTTACTGTTTTAGTCTAAATATTAATATATACAGATAACCTAAGGACTGCACAAGCCTAAATAAATTGAACAGTAACTACGTAAGTGTATGGTGTGGAGCATGTGTGCTTTAAGATGATGTAGGGCCTACTTTCATGCGTCACAACCAGACTGCCTGTAAGATCTAACTGAGCATGCTAAACGTATAGTGACCAGTGAGGCATAAAACTAACAATAGGCATTGTAACTGTTCCAGCTCAATCCTGTGCTAATCTATTTAAGTATGTAGGTGTGCAAGTAAAAACAGGAATAATCCACTTACAGATATGGGGGTGTATAAATAGAATTGAACACTACAGATGCTTCAATAACTGAAGCCAATTTCACGTGAGGGTGTATTTCCCAAGACGGTGTCCCCAAATTCGCTACAAGTACTTTCACTGTTTTCCCATTTGTTACTTCTCAGGAGTCATACACCATAACAGCAGCACTCAGATTATTTGCCCCCTCAGGCTGTGCAATTACAACCGATTGTATACCCTCTATAATTACCACTTTCTTCCTAAAGAACATGCACAGGCGCTCTAATATGGCAGTGTACTGTCATTACCTGCCTAGGGTAAATAGTTATTTCATACCTACCCGTGCGCGCAGTCAATGCGCGCTACCCCTTTTTTTCCCTTTTTTCTTTTTATTTACTGTCAGTCACCCCAAACAAGGCCAAAAAGCCACTAGAGTGTAAGGGGTTACATTTGCGATAACATCGATCCACCATTTAAGCAAGATTACATTTGTTGATATTTTTCTTAAACTTAATTAGATCGTAAGTTGGTGGAAAACAACCAGCAGGAAGGTCGTTCCATTGTAATGCTGTTCTAGGGAAGAAGCTATCCAAATGGAACTTACTCTTGATTTTGGGGAGTCGATGATAGTGAGGGTGTTCACCTGCTTGTTTAGCAAAACGAGTAACACGAGAGAAATCCCTGTGCTTAGGTACCAACTCATGTAGCTCAGCAGAACAATCCCCGTAGTAATAACGGTAGAACAGTGAAAGGCTGGCTACATTCCTACGATGTGAGAGAGGTTGAAGCATGGAGGAAGAATTTCTTCCTCCATGGTCAGTGCAACAACGTCGTTTGTACACAATGCAATAAGGTCGTATGTACAGCACGTCGTCAATCTGCATGAATTTACATACATTAAAAAATGTTTGTGCAACAACGTCGTATCCCAGCCATTGTTTTTTGTGCATTCATCCGAGAACATGTTACGTACGACCTTTTTACACTGACACAAACTGGTTTTGCGCAAAAACGTCGTAACTCGGAGATACGACGTTGTTGCACTTCCCGGTTCTGGATAGCTGCAAATTAAAAAAATCTGTTTAATCCACATCGCTTCAGATAGAAAATTGATACTTTACTGAGGTGAGGAATAACTAATGTGTAACTATCTAATGTGTAATTTTCATCCACTAAACTGCGATCGTTGTGAAGATATCGATCATTTAGTGACGCAAACTCGGTTGAACACTAAGTCGAAAACGTTAAAATACGAAGGTCCCCAAAAAGCGACATTGACGTTCTTTGCTGCCGACTGGAATTTTTTTTTTACAAAGTCTGTGGTGTATTTTTATATAAAAGAGTTGAACAAACATTGAAGATCGCCCCAAAATGAGTGGTGGCCGAGCCTTGACCTAGTTCCGGATAAAAACTTCTTCGCGCATTGATAATGTGCGTAATGTTTGGAAATTAAAATTGGGAACATCTCCGATCGATTTAGAGAACTTAAACTCGTGTTCCAACCAACCAACAAATGCAACATCTATGATGTGCCTTGTACAGCAGACGCACTCGGAAGAAGCCATGCTTTTCCATACACTATAATACGCGTCGCTTGCTTGGTTTGTTTACCACTATGAGTCACGTGACTCCGGTCGCCGATTGTGTCTATTGGCCTCTCCCTAATACTACTGTTCTGCTTCAATGCATCAGAAAGATACCACACTACTGTGCCAACAAGCCTGCATCCGACGTTGCCATTATTGTTACTAAAATTTGTAAGCAAACAGAAATCCTCTACACCACGCAAACTGCCCAAGCCGCTCGCATCGTTAGACTTAATGAAACCTACTTGCACACGTGTGTCCACAATGCATACTACAAATTCATAAATATTAAAGGGCAAAATCCTATAAAAATGTAGAACTCCATGTACGCTGTAACGTTATATCGCAAAATAATTCCCCAAATAAAACTCTAAAAGGGTTTATGAAATGTCAACAGATCACAAATTAAAAAAAATGCCAAAATTGTCATAATTTAAGTGTGAAGAACAAAAACAGTTTAAAAAGGATTTTCAACCTTGGGTCTAAAATTATTGGAGAGCCACAGAAAGATCTGAGCCAGTTCTGTGAGCAACAAATACTTAGGAAAGCCCAATCTACCTTAGCCAGTGAGTGTCACGTGCTGAAACAAATGTTCCAATCTCTTCCGTCTGGACACCGTTTTAGATGTACTCCTTGTAAAACCCATAGGAGGAAGCTCTCTTTTATTCCAGTGGCAACCAGACTTCTGAATGGTTGATGTTTTGCATATGTTTCCAACTGATATTCGTGGGCGGAATGTCAATTATTTGGGGGTCTGGTTCATCACTATTTATCTTGTATTTTATGTGTAAATAATACATTGTTTTGTATGTAAATATGTATAGGGCCTAAACACCTCCACATACGTGACTCGGACCGGACTGAAATCGAATCCACGACCTCCTGAGACGGCGATAGGCAATCTAGAATCATAATTATATAGCAGTGGGTACCGCAATTTGCATTTATTTATGAAATTCTTGCGTTGGGATATTAGACAATTAAATTGAATTGTTGCCCTTAATTACACCAACGTATCGAATGAATCACTGCTATACTGAGTGCTTTCCGAGTGTCTGCGGAAAAGGTGATTCAGGTGGGATTCGAACCCAGGTGACCTCCTGCTAACTAGTGCAGACGGCCCAATGACGACAGACCGACTAAATTCATACTTTAGCTAAAATCAGTGGTTGACTTTAAAATTTAATTTGTTTGTCTGCTCTTGCCACACATGCATAAAAACATGGACTTTTGACTGAATGATTTTTATTTGTATTTATTTGGTAAATGTTTTTATCCCAGGGAATAACTGTTTAATGTATACAATGATCTCACAATTTCAAATATAAAAATGAAACATTAGGCCAAAAGTTTCCGGTTTCTTAAACGACTTTTTCACATAGGGGTATGAACGTTTGCCTGATTTGTGAGGCCTCTATTAGCCACCATACTTTGTATATGGGAGATTTGGTGCCCGCGTATACATGTATCACATATGTCCCTGACCTATGACCAAAAGCCGAATACTTTATTTTTGGCCTTAATTTAAATCAAGTAAATCGATTTAACAAAAAAAAAAAAAAAAAACAGTAGTTAAAGGGAAGGTACAACATCGGTAAAGTAGAAAAAACTGCATCGACAGATAGAACCTTATCACCTATCCCATTTAAATCACACACACCCCTGTATGAGTTATAATAATTATTGGGAGCCAAAACTTAGTAGAAATACGTTTAAAAACAAGGTGATTACCCAAACTTGTTACAGAAACTGCTTTGAAATACAGACATCACCGAAAAGGACCAAGCCCAGCGGGAGCTCATAGGGGTGCCCTCATAGGAAATAATAATGTCAATATAATTTTAAATCCACACAATATTACCAAATGTTTAACACCCCTTTGTATGATTTGTTATTTTTTCGGATGCTAAAAATACTTCACAAGGTGTCACTTTCATTTACCTTTCTCCAATCATCTTGGAGAATACATGATTTATTGGGATCTGATTTAAAACCAACGCTATGCATGGCTCCATACATGTCATCAAATAACCGCCCGCATTTTAATTCCCAGCAGAGGTAAAGGATAAATCGGATCCCTTCGCTGCCCTACCAAAACTGGGCCCACCACAAGACAAATCTGTACTCGCAAAGGGCATGTTTTTATCGCTGTCATCATTCTGTTTGGAGGGTACACCATACGAACGAACATCAGTTGATGGACAGCCGAATCCCATGATGCGTGCTGTCTTCATTACGTTACAGCTCAGTAGAATACCATCTACCACGGAGCCTAACACAGTGGCCAGTTCGACCTCTGCTGCTGCAAGACAGGGTAATTCGCCTCTACTAAGTTCCAGGATGTCACAGTACAGTGCTAGCTCATTCGTTGTGACGATCAGTTTGACGACAAGATCCTGCTGAAAAGCCTCATCAATTGTGAATGTTTCTGTTTTAATTTCTACTTCTTTGAAGTAACCGGCTAGCGCATTTTTAGCCGACTGCAGGGCGCTGTCGAACATGTCACCGTAATTCATTCTGTTTGTTGTTTGTTCACGTGTCCTGATCGTTGATGTTGTTTAAATAAGCATTAACATTGTCTCCATCTGCAAGATTCACAACAAATCACATATAATTACAAATATTTAGACCAACGAATGAATGTATGAAAAAGGATCATCTTTAACTTTGTGTGCATCTCTTGTATTCTACTAAAAGTGTATGTTCTCACTCGGCAAATTGAGCCTCGGTCGTCAAAATCAACCCTCAGTCGAGAAATAAGCCCCCAAAATTAGCCATCGAAGCATGCTTGAAGTTGTTGTGCCCGAGGTGATTTAATTTGGGAGGGGCATTTGTAACGCTTATCCCTCCCCGTTTACCCTACCCCTCCCCTTAATTTTTTAACGTCTACCCCCGCCGCCTCTTCTAGCGATAAGGTATTCCAATTTTTTTTTACCGCCGCTCGAGTCAGTCGCCAAATTAGCTTCCACCCCACCCCAGAGTTTCTCCCCTGACCCTCAGTCAATGACACGATCATTTGTCGGAAACGGGCTTCCACAGTTAACAGTGACCATCCGTCACCCCTTGTTGTCCTCGAATGCATATTATGAGGTCTCATCTCGCAACCGAGTCATACCCGCGGCTCCGTTGTTGCTCTCGCAGTACGTGTGTGGGCCTTATCCGGAGAGCACAGCGACCAATACTTGGAGAACATTTTATTTCGGGACAGAAATAATTATTGGTACTGGAACTGACACAATAATGGCAAGCAAATTGCCTTGGTTAAGGCTATATAGATAAATAAAAGACGTAATTATTCTATATAGATTGAAGATTTCCGAACACTTACCTTATATTCATCCTTATAAAGCGTACGTAACAGAACCGTTCATGGTGAAATGTTAACTATGTTATAACGATGTGGGCATATTCGATAATGCCTATGCATCCATTGCTTGTGACCAAATAACCTGTAGTGTGATTCATGATCAGTGGGCTATAGCGGCCCCATAAAGCTCAAACTCACCATGCGTAACAATATATTCAATAGGCCTATGATATTTATAGAACCATTTCATCGGCGAACCTTGAACGACAAAATGCATCGCAAATGCATCGGTAATTAAAGGTAACTGTTGAATCAACGTTCTGTGACAATTCGATCTGTGACAATTCTAAAAGCACAATTTTGCAAAGAAAGTGTTGAATTAACACGAAGTTAAAGGAAAGGTACAACAATGATAAATGTTACATGCTTGTCACGTGTTTATGTTTTAACAAAAAGTTGACGGACAGTAGCTTTTTGTAATTTCGATAAAAAGCAATTCTGACGAAATATTTTCTTAAGACGATTGATTCTTATACTAACTTAAATCTAAATCAGGTTTGAGATAATACTTCGCTAATTTGAATTAGGGTAAATTGGTCAGAAAACAGTAGAGAGCTTAATTCGCCGCTATATGGCTGAGGTCAATGGGAACACAGTGGGCAAATAACTAGTAAAACCAATGAGTTGTAAACCTTCTTTTGACCTCAGTGAGGGCGCACTTCGGGCCTGTGCAACAACATCTTTAGCCTGAACATCTGACGTCACGCTTTGAGGCTCGTGAATTACGCCAAATATACATGCCACCATATTTCCCTGAGATTCAACTTTGACCTTCAGTGTGTCGTCCAGTGGCGTAACTAGGGTCCAATTTTCAGGGGAGCACTAGGGGGTGCACCACTTTTTCTAAGGGGTATGTCAATACTTGAATCCTGCAGTCTAAAATAGGGACCTATTTTTTCAAAATTCTGAATAAGGGGGCACCGGGGCGGGGGGAACGGACCTCGGCTGGAACGGACCTCGGCTGGGTGGTACGTGTCCACCGTGCCCCCCCCCCCATAGTTACGACACTGGGGCCGTCAGATCTTCAGAACAACGTATCCAATGAAATCCCTTGAATGGTATGGCCATAGCCTGTCTCTATTCTTGAGGATAAAGACAGGGGACCAGTCTACAACATCTCTTGCATATGAAATGAACCAAATTCATAGAGCTGCTTAGCAGAGTAAAATCGTTTAGCAGAAAAGTTTGTTTAGCAGGTTTAGATGGTAACCAGTACATTTGTTCATACAAAATGTACAGACCTTGGCTGGTTGTCTCACAAATGGTCTATACAATGTGAATTATGATGCATCACCAAACACAGTGAATGAAAAAAGTGATTAATTCGAACAAAGAAATCACAACTAAACAGAACAGTACAGATCCTTTCGCTTTCGCTTTGGATGTCACTGCTTTGTTACGATCATCATCAACATATCGCATTGTTAACGAATACTTTGTTCAAAGAGGTAGTTGCTTTAGTTTCGTCTTGGTTTTAACATTTGAATAATGCAATTTCAACAAAATAATATTAATATCCAAACTCCGCATTACTGTCACTGTCAGATGAGCTCTCCATCGGGTAAGTGATTCATTGTTGTGATTGAATTGCAGCCGTAAATAATATTATGAAATAAATGCATTTGTACACCATTGGTAAGATATCTATAAAAAGCATCTGTACCATCCAAAACCATCCAATCAACAATTTAAAAAATGGATCACGGCCATGATCATATTCAAATTTTTTAATACACGCGTCAAAAATAACGCATGTCAGACGAACACCAATGTGCCATCAAGTAAATTCATTAATTTTGAAATTGGGTAAGTACCAAAGATGTACACTCATTTTAAAGGGAAAGTACAAAATTGCCTGATTACAAACTTATCCAGAAGCTGAAATTGATGTGGATTTAGTAAAGGTACCTATCACTGTGAAATTATTATGAATGAAGTACATTGTCGCAGCTTCACCGATGGGCTTGCTGACAACATCCGTACAAAGACCCTCCTCCCTCTGCTAGGCTTGAGTGTCATTGTAGAACCCTACGTAATTGTCATAACATCCCCCCGGGGGGGGGGTTGAATGCACCTTTCCCCTACATATATTTTTATGTCGTTTTTTAGCATTGTTTTACTGTCCATTTTTATGTGCAATTAGTATTTGTTACTATCTTTTTAATTATACTGTATTTTTGTACTGACCTTGTAATTTGACATTCGGGTCACGATATTGTATAATTTTAATCAAATTCAAAATGCAAAATTCAAAATTCAAATTCTCCCATTTCGGAATATATAAAAAATAAATATGCACATTTACAAAAAGTTGCTGACGATAACTTTTTGCTCAAAGTATATTCTTTACAAATTCACACATTTCTCATGAATGGGATTCTGCAATGAGCTGAAACTTTTCACAAGTTGGTTGTTTATTATATATTTCTTGAGTTAACATAACCAATGGTGTACAATTCCTTTAAGTCTGAATACAAACGATGGTATTTTCCACGAGTGCCAAGTAAATATGCTCAGACAAAATATTGATGAAATTTAATTGACATTTCCATATCTAAAACACAGTAAGTATTTCGTGTAATGATTTTGGCTTCGTCCTGATCACAACAGAGAGACTGCCTCGGTTGGCATTATTTTATTTCAAATATTAGAGAGCTTCCAACATAATAAGTTACCACCCTAACATTTTAAAAGTTCGATAATCGGTGAAGCTTTTTGGGGAGAAAAACAAATCCGTGCATTGAAGTTAATGTACAAAATTAATTCAAAAATAATTTAACTGTCAAATGTTAATGTTAAACTTACTAGGTATATAGCTCTTTATGGTTTCTGTGTTCTCTAAAAAATAATTTTCAAATTGTTTGAGCCACTGAAAAGTGATATTATTTCCAATAAGTTCACTGGAAGGAGTACTGTTTCCTAGAATGGATACAAACATTCTGAACTAATTTTCTCGTTGACGAAACAACGAAATAAACTGAAACTTTCACAGGTTGGTTGATAAATGTATATCTGGATTGAAAGACAGTACATTTGGAAGGGGAATTGTCTGGTCTCTTGTATGCAGAATATTTCAGATATTCAAAATGAAATCAATTTTCCCCACAATTAATTCTTTCCAAAATTGCTCGGGGGAGGGGGTATTGACTTTAATTGTTTTAATTGGTAAGATTTGTAATTAGGAAAGGGGAAGGTATAACCAGATTATCAAATAAGAGTTATTATCCTAGCTTACTAGATGCTCAGTTGAAAAATATCAATCACCCTAAGAGCATTTTCCGTGTGAAGTGCTTCACATTGTATATACAAAAATTAGCGTTTAGTTTCAAATCACAAAAAAGTGTAGTCCTTAAACGGTAGTCCTAACGTAAAACATTATGACATAAAACGAACTTGTACATTTTGTGAGCGGCATCTTTTGTGATAAACCTTTCACATGTTTTTTTTTAAATTTTTTAATTTAAATATTATTTCCTGGGAAACTATATAACAGAGGATTTAAATGAACGTACGTTTAAAAAAAAACAATGTTGTACCTTCCCATTAAACACAAATAAATTTGGGAAAACCAGAAAGATATTTCACAGGCATGCCATAGTGACACTTCCTATCTTGTTTAGTCACAGTATAGAGAAAGGAATGACCCACGTAAGATGTGAATTGATTGGGAAATTCACAAACAAGGAAGTAGACCGAGTTGGAGTACTGTCTATAATTATTAGAAAGCTGCCTATAAATATCCAGTTGGGAGAAATACATTGGAACTCCTGGTTTATACAAATAATGCTTCTAGTTCTCCTGATTTGGTTTGTCATCGTCCATGGCTCATGTCAAGGTAAGAGTTCATTTCTTAGTCGATTCAATTTAAATTTAATTAAAATGTCTAGTTTATAAAAACAAAACAATTGATATTGTTGCCATGGCCATTGGCGTGAAAATTTACTTTAAAAAACATTAAAGGGAAAGTATTACATTGATATTTGGAAATGTGCTTTCATTTCAACCAGTAGTTTTTCAAAACAATATGAAGTTGAAAGTTTCATCACCATAGGTGTTCACGTTTTGGAGAAAACGACCAAAACTGTTGTTTAATCATACAAAAATAAATATATAAAAATAAATTGAAGCAAAAAGAAATATTTCACCTCATTTTCACTCTTACACAAGGGCAGTAGTTGTTCTGTGACCTTGATCAAAACATTCTTTTTCGCCGCCTCTCCCTACGCGCCTGACACCCAGTAAGCCCCGCCCTCTCCTTCGTTACTTTGATAATCTGGTAATTACCAATGATGTATCTTCCCTTTTAAACGGAGTAAACAATTAATATGTACCATCATTATACAATCAATATATATGAAACACCATAAAGCACGGGAAGTGGACAAACAAACATAGCCTAACAGATGGAACAAACACGTACAATTTGACTCTGCACAAGCAAAGCTATAATAGTCAAGATCAAAGTATTTGGGAATGGCAGCAGCAAGCAGTGGCTTAGGTACAAGGGGCGAGGGACGCGTATGGCACGCCCCATACACATTTAGGCTGTGGTCTAACTGATAATTGCAACAAACATTCATAATAAAACTAATAAAAGGGCATCTATTTTAGTACCGCCAATTGCACCTCTAGGAAAGCCCCGCCCCCTCCTTCGAAACGTTCGGGGCTATGCCTGTGCTATAAAAGAGTGCGCACATACAGAGATTACAGATATATCTTAAATACATCCAGGGTGGATCTGGAGTCGCAGAAAAGAGGGTGCAGGATAATAAAGAGGGGCACACAGCCATAGGAAAATACAGGGTAAAATTTTTAATTTTTGTACATGGTTGATTTCCCAAAAAAATTGGAACACTTCCTCTTTCCCCCCTGGATTCGCCACTGAATACATCGCCTCTTTGGACTCGTGCAAGACATACCTGAACAGATGACACTTTTGTTTCCCTTTTCCATTCTTATTAATATCTGCAAGTGCATAGAGACATTTTGTTATGCATGTTATGCACTTTATAAACATCGTATTATTGGTATTATTACACAACGCCTCTAATACGGTGCGACATACCAATCTGGCCTATAGTCAAACAGCTCCGACCAATACGGCTCTTCCAGGACCCTTCCACGACTGCTGTTGCGATGTCGGCCAAGCTCTTTGGATGCAATGTTTTCAGCGGGGAAGGTTGGTGTGATCAACAGTTCCCATGCAGAATTGATGAAGATGGTCAGGATATAAAGGCCATATTCGGATCGATCTATAATGGAACTCATGGACGCCAATCATTTCCGGTGTAATGTTGGCGTACAAGTCATTTCATGGTCATTTCTGGGGCCTAAAAATTTTTTTTTTTTTTTAATCTTCTAAAGATGCACGTATCCCGAAGATCTGACGTTGAGACTCGTGAAAGACACCAGATACCGGCCTCAAAGTTTGGGGGAGATTCAACTTTGACCTTGTTTGGTAGCTAGCACGCAAGTCTCGAAGCGTGACGTCAGATCTTCGGCACAAAACTATAATGGAGATAAATGGGCACACATGCACAACGTATCCAATGAAATCCCTTGAACTGTACGGCCGTAGCCTGTGTTTATTCTGTATTTTTTATATATATATATATATATATATATAAAGATGTACGTAGACCGAAGATCTGGCGTCGAGGCTCGTGATAGACACCATATACCGGCCTCAAAGTTTGGGGGAGATTCAACTTTGACCTTGTTTGGTAGTTAGCTTTAGGGTGCCATGGCCGAATGGTTAAGTGCATCGGACCTGTGTTCTGATGGCCGAGTAGGATGTACTCTGCAACTAGTTTTGGAACCGTTTTGTGGTGAAAAACTGGAGTTGGAAAAAGACCATAATATGTGATATATGTATATGTGATATTAAAATTTAAAGAAGATAATCTTCTAACGCCCTCCCCTCCTTTCTCAGAACTCAGTGCAAACGATCTGGTCACAGCAGGCGAGGTCATCGGCGTAGAATGCGATGACGTCATCTTGACCTGCGAGCTGACGGGACTAGCCCGAAATCTCAGCCTTTCTCGTCAGTTCTCATGGTCTAAGATCAAAGGTCACGATGGTATCATTGTTAACTGTGGGTTCGTCGAGAGGCAGGAGCCATTGCTCTCAGAGAAGTTCAATTACACGGTGGCTAAGGATAACACCAGTTGCAATTTGACCATCAAGACGGTACGTGTGTCCGACGGGGGTTCGTATCAGTGCGACTCTTGGGGGTTGAACGGCGGCGTGTCCAGAATTGTCACGTTGACCGTGCTTGGTAAGATAAATTATTGTTTCCTATTCTACCCCCCTCCCCTTAAAAACCAAACAATAGCACCAGTATAGCATTACTACACTGCAAAAACTACACCAGCCAATGGTGTTCATATTTGGCATAGCTGAAACTTTCACATATTGATTTGTATACAAATTTCGTTATCCTCGCAGAGTGTGATGGGTCTTTAAAGAATCATCCAAGAGAATCCTTTATTGTAACATTATTTCACAAAATAATTGTCAAGGGCATGGATTAGGTTAATTAAATAAATGTATAAAGTAGCCTCATTACATCTTGGCTGATCAAATAATGAGGATGCTTCGTTTATTAGTTTGTGCCTGAAATATCTCAATTGAAAGTGATATTTTACTTTTACTCGGAAAAATAAGTGTACCGATTAACAAAGAAGTTTGGAGGAAATTGCGAAACACGCAAATTACTGGCTCATTTATACAGGATGCAGCAACGGTAATAATTATGACCTTATCATGTTGGGTATTATTTTCAGTCATTAAGTTAATCTAAAACTAGCGCTCCGATTGCATGCCCTGTTGATTGTGATGATATTCAGTACCATGCAGCCTTTTTGCAACTCATTTTATGTTTTCATTGATATTTCATCTTTAGAAAGACCACGAAGAGCATCTATCGTTCAGATAAGTCCATTGGTTCTTGAAAACTTTGAAACTACATTCACATGCAGTGCTGGATACGGTAACAGTGAAAACGAAACTCAGGTGATGTGGCTTTTGGATGGAACCAACATTTTGAACATTACCGAGGTCATCGCATCAGTGAGACAGACCGTTGGAGGGGTGGATTGTGAGGGACGAGTAGAGGCTAAGAGCACGGTGGATCTGGTATTGACGAGGGATCATGCTGGGTCAGTCCTTCAGTGTGAGGTCAAAGGTGTTGAGCCGGTTGGAACCAGTTTTACTATAGAAGATGTAAAAGGTATTACGATTAGTTGTCTTGGTTTTCAAAACACCCCTGTTAGACCAAAAAAGGGTTTCTGATCTCCGCGCGCGTCGCCTCAGACATTTTTATTTTATTTATTTATTTATTTATTTATTTATTTATTTATTTATTTATTTATTTATTTATTTATTTATTTATTTATTTATTTATTTATTTATGTATTTTATATTTATTTATTTATTTATTTATGTATTTTATATTTATTTATTTATTTATGTATTTATTTATGTATTTATTTATTTATGTATGTATTTATTTATGTATTTATTTATTTATTTATTTATTTATGTATTTATTTATTTATTTATTTATTTATTTATTTATTTAATTTTTGCTTTGTTATTGCAGCCAAAATTGCTGGATCGATTGGAATTCTGCCATGTTGTGTTTCACATAGGGGTATGAACGTTTGCCCGATTTATGAGGCCTCTAAAAGCCACCATATTTGGTGGAAAATTTGGTCTGGTTCCAATAACCGCGTATGTATCACGTATTTCACTGGTTGGCAAAACAAATTACAAACAAAAAACAACAAAAACAACAACAAAAGCGCGTCACCGCAGTCACCGCACCGATTTTGAAGCCATATGAGATATGTGAGAGTTTTCGAAAAATTATCGATACATGTATCCCTTGATTAAAGAAGTATTTTGTGCCAAAACAGTGTGTGTGTGGGGGGGGGGGGGCATGAAGGCAGTGTCGGATCCTGGATTCTGCCAATGTGGGGTCGCATCCCGGGTCACGGTAATTTTTGTTTAAATAGTTTAAAATTTAAAAAAAGATTGGGGAGGGGGACCGGGGAATGCTCTGTACGCCTTCTTCATCCACCGATCCGCCACCAAGGGCGGATCTAGAACCCACAATTTCTGGATGGGGCTATTCTTCATGGCAGGTGGACCGGGTCCCATTTAAGGGCCCCAGCAATTTGTTTGATTCTATGTACTCTCTGATGCAATATGAGCGTTTTAGGGACCAAGTTTGTGACATATTCTAGCTAATGATGCAGATGTGAATTCCAACCCAACTATCGACGATTTTGAAGGGGGAGGCTTTGGGAAAAAAGTTTTTTGGACCATCGTCCCTTGGCTTTATGACGACTTATTTTACGTTTTGTGGAATTGCAAGAAAAACTGTAGAATACTCCTCAGTCAGGATTTAGGGTAGGCATACTTAATTAATTAGGGCATTATATATTGTATGAGTGGGGAAAACTTTTAATATACTGTCTCTCCCCCCCCCCCCCCCCACCTCCACTCTAAAAAGTTGGGAATACATGTCCCTGAACTGGCCTCAATTAAAAACCGATCGACGCCAATGGACGGGAAAATGGGGTGGTGGATTCTTGTTCCAGTGTCCAGTTCCAAAATTGTAGATTCACATTTGTGCGAGCGCGTAGCTGCGACGCAGGGGCACGCCTTCCAGCATTCAGGATCACGAAAACTGTTTTCGATTCTGGACGCTATGTGGTGCGTTCTGGGCGCTTTATGAATATTGTTGTGTTGCAAGTAGGTAGGCTTCTCCTCAGTAGTTAGGATAGGCTAACATATTTAATTATTTTTGATTTATTTATGGGCCATTTATCGACACAAACTCAAATGAACCGACAAATTATGTATATCAGAAATAAATACCAACAAGTTTGTGAATGTACCGGTTGCTTCAAAGAGGGTATCAAGTAAACTAAGCAGTGTGGTCAACTTGTTGCAACTTCCCTTTAAATAAATTTATCAATTCAAAACCTCAATATAATTGTGACCTTTTCCTGGAAGTTCAAAAGACCTTATCTTTTGAAGATGACTCATATAGTAAGTGACAGACTCGTGACCAAGGGTATTGTGATCATATTTTGCAACTCAAATCTTGGGCGTGTCTAATTTAAATTGCTGTCATTCAGTTTTTGTTTGGTTTCCTCATGAGTCTTGTGTTACATTTTCACTAAAGGGAATGTATACCATTGGTAATTAGCTAAAATAAAACCGAAAAGTTGTTGGATCATCAGCCAGTGATCGTTGGATGTAATTCAAATAAACTGAATGTATTTTACCATTTTCATAGTTTGGTTTATATCCATATCTCTCGATTCTGCTTCTTTGAATACCGTATGTTTACTCTCTTTTTATTACTCAGTAGGCATAAGTTGTAAACTGAAATTCGACCATATAATTATTTTTCAAATTGTAGGACCTAAACCTTACATAAAGCATTTTCCAAAAGTGTATACTGCCTTTATATGGCAAGTATATGTGTGTAAGGTAGTCCACAAACAGGAACTATTTGATATCCGCCATCCAAATAGTTTCGTTTATCTATATCCTGTGTCCCAGGAATTGTTGTCATCATTTTATTTCACTTTCTGTGCACTTTAAATATTTGTTGTGATAAAGAGTAAAACAAGCATATATTCACACATTAGGTTTGTTGAAATGTGATCATTAGAATAACATAAATTATCAATGAACCTTAAAATGGATCATTGCACGTTTTCTAACATAAATTACAGCTGTCAGACAGAACAATTTATCAGGGTGTTTGAAACTATCACTAACTTCCCATCAAGAAGGTTGTTTATATTTTAATTCAACTCTCCTACTGTAGCTGAACTTTTCAAGCAAGTAGCTATTATGGTCAAAATCAGTCAACTGGCTTTTTTGACTGTTGGACCAACTGTGCACAAAGAGGCATTTTGACCACCCTCAAGATAGAGGTTTTACCAGTCAAAAACGTTGCGCTCATTTTGACCTGTAAATGTACTTACGACACATTAGGTTTGAGAGTGTTCGAGTTTAAGTTCACTATATATACATTGGCATGTACATAGACATTTTGACTGATTTTTACCCTTGCAGTCATAGAAGGGATTTATTTAAAATGTTGTAATCAGGTAACTAACAAAGGTGTACACGCCCTAAAAATATATCTGATGTTTTATAAATTGAATTTGTATATATTCCGTTTATGCAGTTCCACCAACGTCTGTCACAATTTCAGACGGGAGAACGGGTGAACTGTACAACAAACCAGGGCAAAATGTTCTTATTAAAGAGCACGCGAATGCCACCTTCAGATGTTTTATCGGAGACATAAAACCGGCTGCCAATATCACTTGGTTCTTCCAAGGTTACGAGATGAACGACGTGGATTCAGCGGGGATGATGACCGGGCCGCACCGCGGTGGTGACGGCATGGTGAATGCCAGCAGCGTGGTGTTACTTCCGGATATCTCTTGGCAGAATGATGGTGATGAGTTAGTTTGCGTTGCCGTCGGGGCGGGAGGAATCAACGTATCCCTTAGCATCCAAATTACTGTCGATGGTAAGGAACTAAACTGAAAGGTACAAAGCGTGTAACGTTACAATCGTTCACGTAGACGTATACGTTGCATATTCTAATTAATAATAATAATAATAATAATAATGTGTGGACTTATATAGCGCACGTATCCACCAACTGAGTGGTGCTCAAGGCGCATATTATTACCGCTCATAAGGCTCATAAGGCTCATAAATCATTCCTGAAACCATCTCAGCTCCCTGGGGAGTATACAGCTCAATTGCTGCCATTACATCGCATATAGGGCTAATCAACCAACTCTGCCCTCACAGGTACCCATTTAACCCCTGGGTGAAGAGAAGCAATTATGGTTAAGTGTCTTGCTCAAGGACACAAGTGTCACGGCCGGGATTCGAACCCACATTCTGCTGCTAACACCAGAACTTGAGTCCGGTAAGCTAGACCGCTCGGCCACGACACTCCACTTGTCCTTATTATTCAAACATGCCCTTACTGGAGTCCAGTAGCTAATTGGCAATAATTGGTCCAGCACTTAGACGAAGCTATAACATTAATTATTGCGCTTATTTAAACAAATCCATTTTGTGTGTCTGTGAAACAAAATATGATTATATTTCGTTTCACTTATGCTCTATGATAGGTTTCTGATTTGACTATCAATTCAAACCGTATCTCCTTGTGAAACACTTAATGAGTTTTCTACAAGTCATAGCTCTTATCACAACTAGTTATCGGAGTTTCACAGATGCTGTTTTGAAACTACATAAAGTGCAAAACCTCATCACAAAGTTTCCTTGATACTCACTTTCGTTCCAAAGAAAAGGAAGTTAATTACTCCACTGAGAAACCTCAAACACGCAGTTCTGTTATTCTATATTCGAAAGTCAACCGCATAATTATACCACATAACCAGAAAATAATAGAAAATAATACAGTTATAAGAGGATTCCATCCTGGACAAAAAGATGGGGAGGGAATAAGTCCCCACCTATGCTCGTCTGAAAATCCGGAAACCAATAAACTACGGTATAGGTCAGGGAAGGTACTACATCGGTCTTTGGAAACGTACGTTCATTTCAATCCCGTAGGCCTATACAGTTTTCAGAAAATATATCATACCTGTGAAAGCTTCTATCACAATAGTTGTTCACATTTTGGAGAAAACGACAAATCATGTTTTAAAGGGTTTATGTCCGGATTTTGTTTTCACTAATATGTACATTTTATAAAATTAATTTTTACTGAAAATAGGGTAATTCAGACATATTAACTGTTCACAATGATAATTCAGTTATTTGTAATCAGGTAGTGTTGACCCTTCTCTTTAATGCCATTCTAAACAGTGTTTTCTCAAATAAATGTTCCTTTCCAGCTCCGCCGCGTAACGTTACTCTCAACAAAGCCGGTGCCGTTGTGGAAAATTTACCGACCGTCATCACTTGCACAATTGGAGAAACACGGACCGCATCGTCTGTGGTCTGGTACCTGAACGACAACCAAATCACAGACGAAGATATGCAGAATACTTCGTATTCAGATAACTTCTTGGAAACAAGGAGTACTGTAATTTTGTCGCTTCAGAGAAACCAGACTGGTTCCCGTTTGAGATGCGAGGTGCAGCATCCGTTACTGAATGTTCCACTAGAAAAGGAAACGATTTTACACGTACTATGTAAGTTGACTTTGCAATTCAAATCCTAAAGTGTGTTTATGGGGAGAGGACAGTGGCAGATCTATGGGGGTTGGGGTAGGTCAAGGGAGGTATGTGCCCCTCCCCCTTTTCATCGCCATGTATGTTTAAATACCCCCCTTTTAGCAGTGTGTCCACTTTTTGCCTTGCACCCCTTCCGAGACCCTGGACACTCACCCTTTCTGATGATCATCCATTTAAAAAAAAAAGATAATTTAATCATTTTTGAGACAATGTGCCCCTTTCATCTGCTATGGATCAGCCTTATCTATTTACATTGATCATTCCACTTGTATGTAACCCTACATTCAAGCAAAAGAACGCACACACCGATCATTATTAAAACAACCTAGTGCTATAAAGAATCTATCAACTGTTGGTGTCAACACTTTTTCTCTTAAATTCAACTTATTCCACTTCCACAGTCCATTTTTGTATATTTATTTATAAGTTTTCTCTTGCCCCAAGTTTGTTCGTCACAATCGATGATGTGTCCTGCTGTTTTGAAGACTGGTGATTTGCATATCTTCACCTGTGAAACACCTAGTAGCAGACCACCAGCCAATCTCAGCATGTACCTGGAGGAACCATTCCGTCGACTAAGCACCGACAATGCCACCAGGTTTGAGGTGGCTGAGTATGGGGGGATGGCGGCAACATTGACGGCGGAACTCTCGGTGAAACGGAGAGACCAAGGGAAGACGATGGTGTGCCAACGAGGCTCAAACGAGATATGCCCGACCGAGGAATCAGAGAGATGTAAACTCAACATCCTTTGTGAGTTTCCAGATCTTTAATTTGTAATGTTTTGTGCTTATTAGTATAATTTATTTTATGGAAGGGCATGGGAAAATGGAATTACATGGACAAATTGTTTCCATTTCTCACTCTTTCAGAGAGATTTTTACAATTTTTACGATGATTTATAAATTATAAATAAAAAAAAGTAAAAAAGAAACAAATAATATTACCATTGGAAGAGCTGATTGGCTTTGAAACAGGTTTCTTTGCTCTTTGTCATGTATGCGCTCATCACCGGAACCAAAAAAGCACATACACGGGTGTCACTTTCAATGCTTAATTGCTTGTTAACAAAGTCCACAAAAAGTGACCAACTTCAAATGCTGTTTGTCACTTCGTGGTAACTGTGATGGTTTGTTTCTGCCCCATTGACCATAATTATAGACTAGTAGGAATTTTTTGTTTAATTAAATTCTTCTACAAACTTCCATCTCCCCCAAGTTCCACCGTTGAAAACTATGCTCTCAGATGCTACCAACAAGAGTGGCTACTCCGAACCGGGAAACAACATCGCCGACGTCTTCGAAGGCCGTGAATACAATTTCATTTGTGGAGCCACTGGTTCGAATCCAGCAGCAACATTTACGTGGAGGCTTGGGACCATCAATCTTTCTGATTCTGCGTACACGTACACACGTGCAATAAGCGGACACGGAGGCTGGGACGCGACGAGCCGATTATCATTCAGTGTTCATCAGGACGACCATGCGCGGAAGCTGACGTGTGACGTCATGTATCCAACTGGTGACAACGTTTTTGAACGACAGAGTGTTGAGTTAAACGTGATTGCTGGTAAGGCAAATTTTATGTTTAAATGTAGTAACTTTTTTTTACAAAAACATGACTTGTGCAATGATATCAGTAATGCAAAATTAATTTTGATGAAACTCGTGCATTGGGAAAATGATTAGACTAGGCCTAACGTGTTATCCCCCATACTCAGTCATAGACGTATTCTCGAATGTCTGCTTTGTGGCAGATGTCGACATGACTCTTCACCAGTAAGCCAGTGGACGTGGGTTCGAATCTCGCCTGCGTCACATGTAGCTTTCTTTGCAGACACTATAACGAGTAAAGAGCCTTAGTGATGTTCTCCTTGATATCCTTTACTGATCCGGCCACCAATATCCGATCCGGCTAAGGGTCGGATATTGGCACAACGCGCACAGAAAATCTCTCTTAAAGATGAATTAAGTTGTAACAGTGGTGGATACTTGGGGCCACGCCTCCTTCACAAAAAACCTTTAAAAAGTAAATACAAATATGGATGGAACCAGAACGGAAAAACGGAGGAAATAGCCTACGCACAATTTTGCTGGATGTGGCGGAACAGGAAAAGGGCACACACATTATTATTCACGAGCGAATGGACAAACTAAGATATTTTACTTATTTTGAGGTGCCTCTCTCCCAACCCTTTGAACATTTTGTTATCAGCTGCTATTAGACATAATGCTGTAGCACTGGAGCCAAGAAGATGATCATGATAATAAAATGAAATAATAGACGGTTGTACGGTCTTTAATTTCTTGCTCACCAATTTTCTTAACTAAAATTACACTTGTCATTTTCAATTTGTTGCCATAGTGACACTAAACTGGACAATGATCATCGTCATCATTGGGTGTTCCTCTGCCATTGTCTTGGTCTTTGTCTTGTGTTTTCTCTTGCTATTGTGTAAAATGTGTCGTCGTTCCCACCACGTTTCCTTGGAAACTGCAATACAACTCAAACAAAAGGTAGGTTGAGGCCTGTGTCCCTGACGGATGGGTTTGCTAAAATTTGTGAAGAGTTTGTTGCTAACTGGGTACTTCAGGATGTTCAAAACAAAATTGATATTAATCAGTATGGTAATGTGAAAGGAGTCTCTACTTCACACTATTTGGTTAGTCTGGTGCATTTTCTGTATAGGGGGGCTGATTCATCTAACAATACAGGCACTGTTGTGTTGACAGATTTTTCAAAGGCTTTTGACCTCATTGATCACACTCTCCTTATTAAAAAATTTCTGGAGTTAGATGTCAGGGAATCAATTATCCCTTGGATTTGCAATTTCATTTCCAACAGACAACAGTGTGTCAGATACAACCAAACTTTGTCTGACTTTAAAGGTTTAAATGGTGGCCTTCCTCAAGGTACTAAATTCGGTCCCTTGGGTTTTCAATGTTTTATTAACGATGCTGCATCAGACGCCTCTGTTAGTGTTTGGAAGTACGTAGACGATTTAACTTTGGCTGAGAATTGTTCGTGTCCTGAAACAGGCAATCTTCAGGCAGATTTGGACAGATTCGTTGATTGGACAAAAAACAATAATTTAATTTTGAATCCTTCAAAGTGTCAAGCCCTTCAAGTCTGTTTCAAGAGAGACCCCCCTCAACCAGCTTTAACTATTGACAATAATCCACTTACGTTTGTGACCTCCGCTAAAATTTTAGGCATTAAGATTCAAAATGACTTGAAATGGGATGAGCAGGTTAATGATATGCAAAAAACTAACTCTCGTTTATATATGCTTCGCACACTTAAGAAATTTTGTTTCAACAAAGATGAACTGTCAGTGGTTTATAAAGGATATGTTAGACCCTTGTTAGAGTACGGGGATGTTGTGTGGAATTCCTCGCTCACCAAATCTCAGGTTCAAATTTTAGAGAAAGTGCAAAAGAGAGCTTGCAAAATCATGCTTGGGAAAAACTACACTTCTTATAATGATGCAATCAATGAGTGTGGAATCGAAATTCTTTCTGATCGTAGGCAAGCCCACTGCTACAAATTTGCTCAGTCATTGGCTTATTGCAGGCAAACAGAAAACCTCATGCCCCCAACTAGGAAAAAAACACATGGCAGGAATTTGCGCAACTCACAAGCTATCTCATTGTTACCCTGTAGGACTGATCGATTCAAAAAAAGCCCGATTCCACACTACATTAAGTTGTTAAACTCATAATTGTGGCTGCCGGGTCTGTAGTGTGTTTTGTCCAAATGTTTAACTTTGTGGCTGTGCCATCCGTTTTTGTTTTGGCTGGACCATCACTTTCGTTTTTCTTTCATTTTTATTGTTAAGTATTTTTAATGTTTTTATTGTAACATTCTTGTAATTTGGCCCTCTGGCCACGAGAGGAATGCAAATAAACCAATATAATAATAAGACAGTCAATTCATTGCAGAATTTATTTTGATGCATGTGAAATGTTCCCCATTAGGGACAGTATAATACTTTGACATTATCTAAAATAGAAGATAATAATAGCCCTACTCGTTAGCATTTAGTCCTTTGAAGATAAAATACTTCGTATAAAACAGAGACTGAAGTAAAATCAGCCGTTAAAATAACTTTAGTGTTATAGACCTTTATCACTCGGCGGCTGTATTTGTCAGGTTCCCTGTACACGCAAATACGATTATAGCACTGATTTGTATACACACAAAGGGCTTGGTTTGGTCAAACGAGTTCGTATTGAAAAAACACCAAAATACAAGATGGCTGCCCTGTGAACAAGGTTTATTAGCTGAGACTTTCAAACGAAGCTCACTATATTTCCTTAAAGTGCAGAGGCACATTAGTCTGCTCGATCAAACTCAAGGTGATCGGAAAAGTTGACGCCGTGTCTTCTATTCCCGCGCGTTCCTTGTGGTTTTATTTTCTGTATCCGCTCCGTGCACGACCTGTTCTGGGCGCACTTTATTATTCCAGCAGTGGTCGTCACCAGGGCATGTAGTATCGCTGGTTGGCATGCGCTATGTACTTTATTTATATTGAGTGTTAATGGCTGTCGGGGGTACCGGTAGTTGTTCTGTGACCTCAATCAAAATATTTTCTGCAATTTCTCAGGAGGATCAAATCGAAAAGGTGAGTAGCGATTCCATCGCCTCGAGTGCAACCAGTAGATACTCTCCAGAGGGCAATGAATTCCCACGTGAGAAACTACAGCTGCTTGAGGTCATTGGTTGTGGGTCTTTTGGCCTCGTCTTTAAGGCGGCGGCAGAGGGCATCTATGAGGAGGGGGTCTCGAGTACCGTAGCTGTGAAAACACCCAACCGTAAGTTGGAACCGTGTCGACAATTACGTAACTTGTCATTTGAACGAATTTGATGCTTGTGTGTGTATGTATAGTTCGTAGTATGTACATTTTTAATAACAGTTAAAATTTGTTTAAAATAACTGATTTCGTGACCTGAAATTATGCAAAAGAAGTTCCACACTGATTCAATTCAGTATAACCTTTACATATAGACTAACACTTCTATTTAGAAACTCACTACTCAAACCTTACCCCAGATAATTTAAGCTTACTCCCTAGACAACAAAGGCAGTTGGAGGATTTTGAAGGATTTTTATTGTTCAGTAACAATGCTTAGGGAGTTAGGGTTAATCACTCCATTCGGTGTTTTTGAATCATTCATTATTGTCGGTAACCAATTTCAAGACTTTCCAGCTATTATATGCTTTCCGTATAGCGTCTGCCTAGCAAGACAATGAATGAAGGTAGATGATTGAGTTACTAAACTTGGAGTTGGAGTTGGACTGGTAAAGGCGCTAGTGGCTTTGCCACTCGCGTGCATGGTCTTTTTTTCAGCGTTGAGTCGGGTAATTGCCGCTTGCGCCTTAAAAGGCTAGGAAAGGCCCCAATAAGGAAACCCTTGGGTGAAAACGACATATTCTACTGAAATAACAACGTGAGCATTAGTGGCAGAGGTGACACTGCAGAAATACATGACCCGTGATAAAAGCACATTGTGTGCAAACCCAGGAAGAATTGATGACTGGGACAATTCTTAATTAAATTATACTGTTAATGAAATATCCATTTGAACCGATGGGTTGGGATCCTCAATGTTAAATTCTAATTGAACATTATTTTAATTTCTTTGTAGCGTCAGCGACATCGGCTGAAAGACAGGACTTTCTGAAGGAGCTTGAGATGTTTAACATCGTGACGAGACATCCTAACGTGGTGTCAATGCTGGGTTACTGCAGGAAGAAAGGTAAACCACACAAACATGATTCGTACAACAATCACATAACATTTATGAACAATTTGACAATGATGATCATAACCGTTACATTGTGATGGTTCCGTTAAAACTGTATCATTATAATGCATACGACTATTATTATGAAAGATCAGGTTTACGGGTAATACTGTGTGTAATAATTTCTTCTTGGAAAAGTGTCGTCAGTGGGGGAGGGGGAAGGAGGAAGGGGCATAGGGCAGGGAGGCAGGGGGAAGTTCCCCCACAGAAATTTTCAGGGATAAAATGGGGACGGCAAAAATTTGGCAAAAGACAAGACAAACTGGAACAGAAAAAATGTTAGCATTTATTTGTACTTGGTACTTGTTTTTATACCACGATGTGATCTGCTTCTCATTATTTTATATTGTGGAAGGTGTGGTGATGCCGACGGTACCAACTTGGCTGAGTCTCATTCATGTATAGTTTACACTTGTGTGGCGCGTTCAAGTTCTGACATGTAGGCCTACTCCACAAATCCCAGACTGCATGGAGCTCAATGGAGTGATGAGTAGCGGTGGACGATATCACGATAATATCGTAACGATACGATATTCAAAAAAAATTCAGCTAAATAGGTTATGGTTTTGAATATATCGAAATATCGCCATATTGACGATATTCCAAAAAATATAGCCGATATAAAATTTATATCGCTCTTTTTAATTAAAATATCATTATAAAGTGATATCAACGAAGTTACGGTACCGTGAACAGCTAAAAAAAAAACAGTTCGAAATCACGACGCGGCGCCACTCATGTTCCTGTGACTTGCGTGTGTGGTCTTTTTTTCGTGCGTTGTGCTCCTGGTTGCGGCGTGGGCCGTAAACTTACCCAAGGGTAGTCCCAGGATCACGTGGTACACTCTCCTGGAATAACCGCGCTGGTGTACATTGTGAAGTTGTTCACATTCAGCAGATGTCGGATACCAGAATAAAAGCATGGCTGATGACCGCTTAACTGCGCGTGCGCGGTCGATCAATGATCCGTTCATTCTCAGCTCTGGGATGGGGGCTGCAGGCATTTATAAACCATGAGTTTGTTTATGGACGTCACGGTGAGTTCTTTTTTATGAAATGTTTGTCGCACCGAGATGCAAAAATCTAAGAACTCGGCTCGTTTTGGAGCGACTGTTTATTACCTACGCAAGTTCCCTGTAGAACTTGCATGTAAAAGTAGTTCATATACCGGTGTCAAATATCGCTAAAGTTCGATACATACATGTTTTCATGTATTTAAATCCGCGTATTGAGACGATAATATCGTATATCGCCGATATCATGCTGTTGATAATCGACTATCAAAAAAATTCAATATTGTCACCCCTTGTGACGAGTAAGCATAATCAAATCCGGCTGCGCTGCTAAGGACGAGACTAAACATCACGAGCTGGTGACGAGCAGTAGACGCACCAACGGTATCCGGACTCTAGTCTATAGTGACTGGCTGATATCTGACTCTAGTCTATAGTAACTGGCTGATATCTGACTCTAGTCTATAGTAACTGGCTGATATCTGACTCTAGTCTATAGTAACTGGCTGATATCTGACTCTAGTCTATAGTGACTGGCTGATATCTGACTCTAGTCTATAGTAACTGGCTGATATCTGACTCTAGTCTATAGTAACTGGCTGATATCTGACTCTAGTCTATAGTAACTGGCTGATATCTTGGGTGGGCGGGGATGTGATTGTGTATTTTAGTTACTAATTTTCATTACAATTCCTGCAGCGTAAGTGAAGAGTAGGGCCTACACATGATGTCATGAAAGGTCATATCAGTACATGTGTTACTTAAACTTAAATCCTCTGAACCTTAAAATGGGGACAAAAATGGCTTTGTCCCCCCCCCCCACACACACACACTAAGAAGGCTGGCTACGCCCCTGAGTGTCGTGGTTATAATAAGAACCGATAGTGAGGATAGTTCTCGACGTTCCGTACAGTGTGCTCTGTCCGTCTTCAAGGGGACGGGCAGAGTACACTGTTCAAAGCGTTACCCGCGTAAACATAGGCCTAATCTTTCTTAAGAAATGCAATGCCTCATTTCACATTTAACATAGTCATGAGTGTGCAAAGTGGTAAGGCAGCATAGATATTCCGATGTCATCGTGTAATGAGGCACCCCGTAATAATTGACAAGGCTAATAACTCATCAGAGCTCAACTATAAAAACACAAACATACGAGTATGGCAGTATGACAGCACGGCGGATCGGGGGGTGGGGGGAGGCTTGGGACATGTGTCTTCCATTTTAATCGCCGTGCATGTAAAATTATGCTTTGTGTTACCAAAAAGGCAGTGTGCCCCCATTTGTTTGCTGAGCCCCCTTTTCGAGACACTTGATCTGCCCCTGTGACAACACGTTCTTTTCACAGATCCCGTATATTTGATCATGGAGTATGTGTCGAATGGCAACCTGGAGAATCTACTGAGACAGGAGAAGCTACGAGTTGATGAGTCCTACATGAATAACACAACACAGACCATTGGCGCAACCCAGATACTGACCTTTGCCTGTCAGATTGTACGAGGCATGAAGTATCTGGCGTCTCTTCAGGTAAAACATTCTCTTTTAAAGTATGATTTGGAAGATTTGCTCACTACTGTTCATCTTAATCTGAGCAACAATAATTAGAAGCTTATTCGAAAGGCAGTAACGATGACGATATAGGAATGATCAATCTGATGTCAAATACGACTGTGGGGTCAGTCAAGCGTGTCAACATTGCAACCCGCAGCGTTTATCATATCATTTACATCACGAGGTTTAAGATATTTCCATATGGTTTCAAAAATCCAATTGAAGTTTTAAAATCTTCTGTATCCAATTGTTCATTGATCTGTCTGTCTGTATTTTCTTCTCGTTGGTTGCCCGTCTCAGTCCCCTTTGAAATCAAAGTTAATAGGCATTTTTGGCTTAATTTAAAATTTAGTTTAAAATTTACTAAAGCCCAAAACACAGTGTTTCAGGTCGGTCAGACTTTATAAGATTCGGATTTGGCGTGTTTGCTTCCCCGTTGATATGTTCGTCAGTCCTCCCGCAAGCAGTTGGTCTGTCTTGCTGGATGTTTGTGGTGTTTGTCACTGTGTTTTTCTTCTCTACTTAGTGCATTCATCGTGATCTCGCCTCTCGAAATATTTTGCTGGATGATCATATGGTGTGTAAGATTTCTGACTTCGGTTTGGCTCGCCATGTAGCCGTGCAGAAGCAGTATGAAATGAAATCACAGGTAGGCATACATAATAGGTCCAGTAATGTGAAAAGAAAATTTGTAATCTTATAATTAGTAGAGGCAAAACCTGTAGGTCCCGTGACAAGTATGTGCCGACTAAGGTTTGAAGGTGGTTTCTATACAATTGAAGGGTGCTGAATAAAATGAGCGGGGTGACCCTCACGAAAATGTCAGCATTTCGCACTGACGGCCAAAATCCAACATGGCCGCCAATTTCACATAAATTGGCCTATCGGGGCAAGAGGCTGTATCAGAAAATAAATATTTTTGTCTTTTTGGTGGTATCTAAGGCTGATCAAAAATAGTTGTGTTTCCGGTTACCCGACCCAACCTAGAAAATCGCGCAGAACCTGTATCTTTTTATTCGAAAAAATAATAAAAAATTAAAACTTATGGTGCCGAGCCTAATTTTTGTGTACATCGTCCTGTATTTTTTTTTTTTTTTTTTCCCGACAAAGCCAATTAAAGAATGTGCAATTAAGAAAGAAACGCAAGACTGAGTTAATTTATTCTGTCTTTATTGGACTTGCCTCAAAACTGTCTAAGAATGATCAGAGCGTCATGATAATTTTCAGGCGAGCGGCACTTCACACGCACGAGGCCTATGTTCACATTTTGTGAGTGACATGATCCAAATCGCGTAACAAATAATTTTGGTTGTATGATATGACAAGGTATGTGTTTTACGCGCTATAGGCATTGCACACAGCGCTTAACAAATTTTTCTATTGGTCGAACGAGAACAATACGTCATCATATAACCAATAGAAATATTCGTTACGCGCTATGCATAGGGCATTGCACACACGTGCTAACTGCAGTGAGCTAGTATAGCCTATAGTCTGAGTGCCTTCCAATGACTGGATCAAAATAGCGCGCTGGATGAGAATGTAATTCCTTGGACAATAAATTTATTGGTGACAATCGGTATTTTACAGGCAATGTTTTGCAGGTTTCTGTTTATTGTTGGTATGTGTATTTCTTCATTCATAACTGATATGTAGCTGTGCTAGACAGTGTATTGACTATAATTAGAGTAACTCTGATGTCTTACTTGTCCAAAACATAATTTTTATATGAAACTGATTGAATACTGCGTGCACACGCCGTATATGACGGACCAGTTAAAAACCTGGCAGACCAGTCACAATTCCAGCCTACTGGTCCTGCTGGACAGTGAAAAACAAAAGTTAAGGGCAAACCCTGAACTTACACATATAAAAATAGCAAGGACAAATCTAAATTACAGGTACACGTACATCATCTGACCAAAACATTTAAAGAAAAGTAGGATGCATGATATCTACAAACATTTATTTATTTATTTATATTTATATTTACTTTTTACAGGTTTTTAGGTACTACCATTGTTCATAAACAGAAGAAAAAAAGTACATTCTGAATTTAACTCGTTTTTTCCTGGCTGTATTAGACACAACTGAAAATATGCAAATACAGCCTTTAAAAAGAAAGTAAACAACATAAAACATGGAATACATGTATATTTTATTTTATTTATTTCTTCATATTTATAGAAGACAAAGTAATGAAACACAACAGTAACATATTGCAGGTTTTTGTAGTGTTTTTGAGTGTAAATGTCATGTTTGTATTGCTTGACATGTCGGAAAACAATAAATGGGTGTTAACGGATCCTTTGAAAAAAGTGGCTTGCTTTCTAAATTCAGATATTCTTTAACCACTCATCCAGTGAATATACAGTGCTGATAGGTAGTATTAACATGTAGAGTATTAAATCTGACATTGTCACTTGTTAACTGTTACAAATGAGTGCACAAAAAAAAAAAAAATTACCGTCATCCCACCCTAATATTTTTGGCTAAAAGAAAATTTAGAGCAAAAAAAAATAAAAATTTTACCCACCTACCCACCCTAATTTTTTTCAGTGTAATAGGAAACACAACTATTTTTTCGTTCGGCTTAAGGTCAATTTCTCAAAATCCTTAGTCCCAAGTGTAGGTCACATTCCAGTTTGTTTTTCCATCTTAAGATCCACATTAACTTCAAAAACTAAAATGGCTGGCCAATAAAGCCAAGTTGGTTGCTACCAAATTGAAAATGGCCGATATTGTTATTCTAAAAAGTTAAAATCGATAATCTAGCAGCAATGGGTAGCTGCCATCTTAGATTTCAAAATGCTTCCACTTGAGACCAACTATTCTTTATAACTGAAGCTAGGACTACTACCATTAGAAATTCATTTTGGTGGCAATATCCACATTTTTGTAATGCCAATAGACGCAATCGGCGACCGGAGTCACGTGACTCATAGTGGGTATAAAAATGTAAACAAACCAAGCAAGCGACCCGCAGTGTATGGAAAAGCATGGCTTCTTCCAAGTGCTTCTGCTGTACAAGGCACATCATAGATGTTGCATTTGTTGGTTGGAGTTTAAGTTCTCTAAATCGATCGGAGATGTTCCCGATTTTAAATTCCAAACATTACGCACATCATCAGTGCGCGAAGAAGTTTTTATCCGGAACTAGGGCAAGGCTCGGCCACCACTCATGTTGGGGCGATCTTCAATCTTTGTTCAACTCTTATATATAAAATTACACCACAGACTTTAAACAAAATTAAATTTTCACAATTCAATGTTGAAAAACGTAACTACATTTTCCAGTCGGCAGCAAAGAACGTCAATGTCGCTATTTGGGGACCTTCGTATTTTAACGTTTTCGACTTAGTGTTCAACCGAGTTTGCGTCACTAAATGGTCGATATCTTCACAACGGTCGCAGTTTAGTGGATGTAAATTACACATTAGATACTTCATTAGTTATTCCTCACCTCGGTAAAGTATCAATTTTCTATCTGAAGTGATGTGGATTAAACAGATTTTTTAATTTGCAGCTATCCAGAACCAGGAAAATCCGAAACCGGGAAAACGACTGTTAGTAAATACAGTAGAGTAGTACGCCGGTCTCCTACGACTTTGACAGAGTCACAAAGCATTACGTGAATTCCAGAGCCTAAATTGCACAGAGATTCTAGAATGAATATAACATGATTTTGAACATTCAGTTTGCCTTCCCTTGCTATTCAGCTATCAATGGGTCGTTGTTTTAAAACCCTCCATGCAGCTCCTTATGTTTATACACAGCGCACTGCTGGTTTGTTGTTATTTGTACCCACTATACCGGTACATCACATGACCACTACTAGCTCGGAGTCGCCGATTGTGTCTATTAGTTTATTTTTTATCTTGACTAGACCTCCACTTTAGGAAAAGCTAGGTCATGATTTTGAACCATTTTTATACATTCGCATATTAATCTCTCATGGCCTCACTCCCAAATAAAGTCGTCATAGTGTAGGGCCTATTAGGTTTTGTTGTTGAAACTGCGGTATAACCTAAATATTGATTTGGCTTCGTCTACAGGAATATATGGGAAAGATTTTACTATCACATCTGAAAAAATGGACTCAATAAAATCACATTTGAAGCTGAAATAGCTCACAAATGCTCACACAGAGCCTCCTAAAACGCCGTGAGCTCGCTTTGCTGGCCGGCTCGCTCCGCTCGCTAAGTTTGGATTTCCCCCACTTTCAAAATCATTCCATCGCTTCCTCGATTTCCAAATTGCAAGAATTACCTCAAGTAACATCCAAACTAACAAAAACGTTGCTTCCTGTCATATTTTATTGTTGAAATAGGCCAATCCATGTAGATTTTGGATTTTTGGCAGACATCTTGGTTTTGGACAGTATTATATGAACCTAAAGTTTGTTTGACTTAAGAGAATTTGACCTTATTAGATACCACCAAAAATATTTATTTTCTGATTTATTTTCCTTGTCCCGATAGGCCAATTTATGTGCAAATGGCGGTCATATTGATTTTGGCCGTTTGCGCGAAATGCTGACATTTTCGTGAGGGTTACACCCCAGTCATTTTATTCAGCACCCTTCAATTGTATAGAAACCACCTTCAAACCTTAGTCGCCACATACTTGTCACGGGACCGACACGTTTTGCCTCTACTAAATTTAAATATGTTCTCTTCCAGGCTTTAAATTTGATCGAATATCTTGTCACATTATATTGTATATTTGTTTGTCGAAATAGAGTTGTTGAAACACATGCATTACAAAAATAATAAATAAATAAAAACAAATAAATATTTTTGTTTTAAGTCAGCCCAAGTGCGTTGCTAGGAAGGGATGTAGAAGGGGACTTCCTACCTGCTCGTGGAGGTTTGTGGAAGAGTTTTTCCCACAAAAAATAATGAATCAAACTTTATATTTCTGGTACAAAATAACTGTGATACATGTACATGGTGGGCCTATAATTATTGAGAACACCATTCTTTGTTTTAATGTCAGGGACGAGTTCCATTCCGGTGGATGGCGCCAGAGTCAATCCTTTGTAATATCTACACCACGAAGAGCGACGTGTGGTCCTTCGGTGTTCTCTTGTGGGAGTTGGTTACATTGGGTAATTAAGATGTTAATTTGTCTTTCCACACGGTGTTCATATATCAAACGAATTTCACAACCTGAACACTGGTGTAGTTTTAACACCTCAGTTTTGTTTGCAGTGTTATTCATTGACATAATATATCATATTAATAATTCATATAACCATTAAGAACGGTAAATGTGGCTGAGGGATAGATCGGACTATACACGGCTTAAAAGAATACCTAACATGATTAAAGATGTTTCGCCAGTATTTTTCGCTATTTTGACAGCAATTTCCGAAGAAACCAGTTCCATCAGAGCATTGCAGTTTCATTTGAGGAAATATTTCTCAAAATAATCATGATTTTACAGTAAATTCATTTACAGCACTTACTTACTGATAAACTTAGCTTCTGTATTTTATTTTGTGAAATATTTCTTTTCAGAGTATTTGTTTCCCTTTCTTTAAGGAATTTATCGATGATTCGATGAAAAATTAAATCAGAAAATTGCCGATAATAGCGGAAAACACGGACGGTACATGTTTTATTTCAATTTGTAGCAACCATCGCAATGGTTAGAAGGAAATTGATCGGTATAGGCCTAAGGCCAAAAAAGTCCCTCTCTTAGCGGCCTCTCTTCGACACCATACTTTATGTATGGAAATTTAGTCTGGTTCAAATAACCGTGTGCAGGCCTACATGTATCTAAAAAAAAAAAAAATTTTTTAAATAAATAAATAAATTAAAAAAACGCATAACAGCACCAATTTTGAAGCCAACCTATGACCAGAAACCGGATACTTTTTGCCCTAATTACTGTCAGACTCATTTTCCTGCGTCGTATGTTCCCTCTTCACAAGGTTCACACCCATATCCCGGTCTGTCCTGTACTGAAATACTCCAGCACCTGCAGAGAGGAATGCGTCTACAAAAGCCCACCCATTGCAGAGACGAAATGTAAGTGATAACAAGAATGCACAGCTTTTTGGAATTTCACAAATACTCACTGGTAGCAAAATTCCCCCACTATCCAAAACCGTCATTTAATGCTCGAAATATAAAGCAAACAAAACTTAAAGAAAACTAATTTTAACAATTTGGTTTGTTATAATCAGTCCCAGTCAATACATAGATAGGGTCAGCATTCTTTCTCACGGTGGACAGTGCTCCAAAGAACAGTCAATTTTTTTTTTTTCGATGGACACAAAATGTTGTTCACAAATTGTTCACCACGTACGCTTTCATGTAAATCTGAGAACATTTACTTTGTCCTCAAAATAATTACAAATAGTGTGGTATGAGACCTTAAAGGGAGTACACACCTTTGGTGATTGCCCGATTACACAATTACGAAATTATAATCCAAAAACTTACTTAATATAAAGTTAGTGATGGTACCAAAATCCCTTGAATATTTAAGTGATATCCCTCCCTGTTTTGAGCATGCATCTCCTTTCATTAGAATTTTCCATCGTGTGTTTTATTAAAGCTACCAGCTGATGATGGATTGTTGGGAGCAAAAGCCAGAGAATCGACCAGACTTTGAGACGCTGAACAAGAAGATAGACGCAATGCTTGCGGATGCATCGGTAAATAACTATCTCCTCTTTCATTTCTACGAATCTAGTTTACGGTGGGCGTGTAGCATTAAGGCGAGTACGCAGCCGTAGTGCACCTGGGGTCTATTAGAGGAGAACCTCCAACTGAAGTCCGATGCCCGGGGGTTACAAAGAGTGAACGCCCTAAAGGTTCTTTAAGGTTATATTTGATTCAATATAAGTGATATTTGATTCAAAATAGAATAGGTAAAACTTGTAGCTTTGCACGGTGAGGTTGATAAGTAAGACAAATTGCGGTGACACCATGTGGAATCTCAGTTGAGTAGTAATTAGTTCTGAAAAGAACTGGAGGTACAACTCGACGTTTCGATCAGTATCTCCTGAGGACGATCAGAGCATACTGATCGAAACGTCGAGTTGTACCTCCAGTTCTTTTCAGAACTAATTACTACTCAATTGAGATTCCACATGGTGTCACCGCAATTTGTCTTACTTATCAGAATAGAATAATTATTCTCTTTTTTGAGGGGGTGTGGGCCCAAAACCTCCTGGATTGGCCACTGTCTTTTATATTTCAAACACGCTCACTGATTGCTGGTTTTAAACAAATTCATTTTAAAGTAAAAATAAAAGTTCAACTGCGTTCACACCAAGAGTTTATGCTTTCTTTTCCTTCATGTAGGGTTATTTGGTCATGTCAAGCTTTTCTACAGATCAGTACGTGTACATGGCACCGGATGACATGACTTGCTTGCTATAGGGGAATTACATCTCCATTAGAAGCGGTGGCGTTTTCTTGTGACGATTTTGGGGAAGCGATAGAACATAGGAGGCCATATACTGGGCAGTCCCCATAATAATTGTCCCCTTATCGGTGATTCATTCAAAATCAATAGTTTAGTAATCTGATGCATTTTCAAATAGGCTTGAAATCGAGTACTTTTTCATGAGTACGAGTATCAGAAAAATGTACTCGAGTACGAGTATGAGTATGATTACTCAACTCGTGTCTTAATGAGTATACGAGTACCGAAAATAAACCCGAGTATACGAGTATAACTACGAGAATGAGTACCAGTATGAGTACTACAATTCTGTTTCAAATCACAAAATAATTCTCTTCAGGTTGATTGACATGTGGATATTCATTTACTTAAAAAAAATCAATGTATCTAATTTTCTATTGTACGGTATCTAACGTATACGATATAACGTATAATAATTATTATATTGTTAATTAACTGTTCTTACCAGTGTGTAAGGATGGAAATAAAACGAACAAACAAACAAACAAGTAAGCAAACAAACTTGCTACGGGACATGTGCGTCATGCAAGGAGGAAACGACGGGGAAAACCCAAATAGGCCTACAGCCAGAGTAGTTGGTGGAATTGGTCCATTTGTATTTTTTATTTATTTTATTTAATACATGTATATTTTGAATACCGGTACTTCTTTTTAACACCATAAGTAAGGGAGTATATACTCTCGGTGACGATTTTAAAGACTATTAAACAACATTTAATTTGGAGCACTGTTTTTAGTGTTATGCAATTAAAAGGGAATGTGCAACATTGGTTTATTACCAGATTATCAGTAAACAAATTATTATCTAAAAACTTAAAATTGTGTCAAGTTGGTACACGTATCAATAATCCTGAGTAATGTTTTAAATGCTTTCATGTACCAGAAAAACATTTCCAGCAAGTATTTGTAAATCAGAAAAACATTTTAAAATGGAAAAAAAAATCGTTTTCTTAAAAACGTGACCACCAATTGTGATCACCAATTTCACAGTTTAGTTTTACGAAATATCTCTTGAAAATTATAAGGTTGAATACACGGTATGTTACCAAAAAACGAATACTCTACCTTCTTATTAAAAGAGATGTTATAGGCTTACAATTTAGTTTGTTTTAAACACGTGTTTTCTTAAAAACGTGACCACCAATTGTGATCACCAATTTCACAGTTTAGTTTTACGAAATATCTCTTGAAAATTATATGGTTGAATACACGATATGTTACCTAAAAACGAATACTCTACCTTCTTATTAAAAGAGATGTAGGCTTACAATTTAGTTTGTTTTAAAGAACTATAAAAAGTTAATTGACGAATTCTCATGTTTATGGGTTTTGTAAATAGATTAGTCTGTTGTAGTAGTGAGTTTGTATTATAAACGTATAAATGGTGTCTCAGTTGTTATGTGAGAGTAAACATGGCGAAATATCGCTTTCTGAACTTTAAATGTACACTGTAAAAAATAACATGTAAATTTACAGCAAAATGCAGGCAACTCTATTTCCAACAATTTGCTGTATTACAATTTTACATAACAAGTATTTCAAACTGATTTACACAATTTCTGTAAGCGTTTAAAACCCTCCGAAGAGGGAGTGTTCCTGGTGCTACTGACACAAGTTAGTAATTACATTGTTTTTACAAGAAACAAAAGCCACAGACGCCTGGGAGTCTATGATATCCTAAAGTGGACCATTCCACATGTCTTAGAAGGGGTGCCACTGCCCAGGGCTGCGTAGCTTTCTTTTGCTGGGCTGGAGAAAAAAAATCTGCCATTGTTTACACATAAAGACCGACCCAGATCTAACCCTCTGGTAAGTGGAACCATCTGTTCAGCATCGGCTGTGTTGTTTGATGTCTTGAGACAGCCAGGCAGTTTGCAGAACCCCCCACCCCCCCAGACAGAGTGTCTGGGTTATGTTACACAGGGGGAGAGTATATGGCTATTTAGTATACGGCTATTTGCTGTTTCTGCTGTTATACACACAACACAGTCGTTGGCGCCATCTGGGTGTTATCTGGTGTCACCTGGGTTTGAAAATGATTATATACGTAGCTGTGCATGTGGAAGTCTTTAGATGTAAAAATCAATGGGGAATGCAGATAATATAATTTAAACCCTGGCGAGTGAGCCCTTCTGTTTTTTTTTACAGTATGTAAATTAGGGGGCGTGAAAAGAGGGGGGTGCTGCCAACGTCGGCTGTTGTGTATCATCTGGGGGTTGAAAATAGTCCTAGACATAGCTGGGCATGTGTAGAAGTCATTTGGATGTAAAAATAAAAAATTAATGGGGAATGCAGAGATAACCATTTTAATGTAATTAATAGGTGTGCCAGTAAATACAGGACGGGTCAATCGTTGAGATAAAGTCATGGGTACCTCCCTCGTCGGAGGATAAACTGCACTACGTTTCCATATTAATTGTTTGATTTACCCATTCTGATTCTCTTTTTTGCCCCACAAAGAATAATTTATGTCCAAACAAACTATGGAAACGTAATGCAGTTTCATTATTAAGCGTTTACAGAAATTGTGTAAATCAGTTTAACACACTTGTTATGTAAAATTGTAATACAGCAAATTGTTGGAAATAGAGTTGCTTGCATTTTGCTGTAAATTTACATGTTTTTAAAAAAAATCTTTTTTTAATTTTAATTTTTTTTTTTAGTGTATTAAACTCAGACGACGAGGACCGTTGACTTTAGTTTGCTGTGAATTTTTTCAACATCTTCCCCGCCTCCCACCACACCTCCCCCACGAAATATAGATATATATTTAAATAATGGACACGAAGATATTTTGTGAAACAAAAACCGGTGGATAAAATAAGACCAGCCTTGTCAACTTTAGTCTTTTGTGGTTTCAAATGTTGTACTAGTTCTAAACACCAAAGGTTTAGTATAGTGTAGTATTTGTACTGTTTTCATTGAAAAACCAATGAAATAATATGTAATAATTTGTGTAGTCTGATTAAAATAATTCATGACAACAATTTTTTGGGGGACAATGCCATTTATTGTCCCCCGTCATAAACATCGGGGAGAAATGACCCCGCGCGCCCCACCCACAGGATTGCCGCCTTACTTGTGAAATCTTACTATTTTATAGGTTTCAAGTTATTTTTATTTTATTATATTTGTTGTGCCTTTACTAACTCGTTTTTAGTGGTACATTTTTTTAAGTCTTGTCGCTGTATGCATTGTAGTGTTAGTATTTTTTTTTTTAAATAATTTTTTTTGTTGTAAAAGCTACTATTATATTGACGTATTTGGTTTTCCATACTCCTATCTGTTGCTGTTTGGTCAGAAACCCTGACGACATTGCTACTGTACAACATGTAATTTTTGAAGAGCCTGACGTACGTATTCACATTGACACTTGAGGGCAGTATACAATTTAGAACGTGATTTGCTTGGGTTGGAGATAATTATTATAAGTATAACATATTCTGTTGAACTTGTAATAACAATTAATCGTATAAGAGTAATTAAGACTACATAATAAACTAATTAATTAAGGTAAGCTTGTCACAGTGGTTAATCAAATAAAAGCTTAATATTTGTTTACTACATATAAAGTAAAGCAATAATCAACTTGTGGTCCAATTTCCGGACAGTGCATTTCTTTGGACCATAAATGAACATGGTTAAGCATGGGCTAAATTGGACACATTTGATTCCGATTTTCTACGTTTTTTTTTTCATCTTTGCTAATCTGTGCTCCCATCGGGAAGAATGTCGTATATAACCGCCACTTTGTCTCGTTCATTATAACTAACAAACAGTTAATAATGTAATCTTACCTGCTCAGTAAAGTGGATAAGGCCAAGAGAATGAAAGTCATAGATTTGCGTCCGGGAAATTTCGAAAACACATGAGGCTTTTTTTCATTATTCATTATTCATTATTCATTATTCATTATTTCCATTGATCATTAATAACACTACAGCGCAATCACAAGATGTTTCTTCTAATCTGTGTACGTACGTGCATCATTATACGTGCAGGCCGCACACACAGGCATAAGATACAATGGAAAGGCTCAACAGCGAACGTGTTGCGCATGTGAAGGCGGTACAGTTGCAGGTGCGGATCGGAGTTTACCATACAGTTTTAGCGCGATGCGACCTTTTTTGTGAACGACGTACGCGGGACTAAGACTGTAAAAGAGAACATGTACATGTACTAATGATTTATAGCGCACATACTGGTGGAAATTTGGTAAAAACTTCGTTTTACTGATGTGGATGATTTGGAACTAAATTTGTTTGGTGGAAATACCTTTTTTGTGCAAATAATGAAAAATTTAGGCGGTAGCTTTCGGGACATGCGGGCGGTGGACGCAAATCTATGACTTTCATTCTCATGGCCTAATACATTATAGATGATGATGGACATACTTCAAATTATTCCAGAATATTTGTTTAATGAAAAGTCAGGCATTTTTGATACAATGACTTCCTCAGTCGTGTCATTCTGATCTTGCCACCTGATCTTATTACTGTGACCAACACGGTCATTGTACATGCGCAGTGGCAACTATAATAGGATTCTCTATTTTCTGAAGGGGAGGATTTTTTTAGAAGGGAAAAAACCACCATAAAAGTGGATTTAAATTTTTTTTTAAATCGATAAAATCACTTTTTAACTGGTTAGAGGTTGCCAAAAAAATTCCAAAAACACCCTTAAAAAGTGGTGGTTGCATACAACATTCTTTCCCGCCCATCTTTGCTTGTTACATGACTCAGCAATGTGCATTTGGTATGTGATTTGAGAAAGGGGCCTAATGTTAACGTGTCGTTCGGACCATTGGCCTTGTCCAGCAGAACCCATTCTCAATCCAGCACAGTTTAAATCTCAATGAAAAGGTTATATTCGAAATTTGTTTGGGGGAGGATGGGGGGAAGGGTGGGGAAAACAATAGATGCATTATTGTATCTTTTCATGAAAGTCTGCAAAGGTCGTATAAATATCTGATAAAAAAATATTTGTATGTTGACTTATTGGTTTCCAAATTGTCAGAATTGGCCAAATATCATGAATATAGAGATCAGAGTATAGCTGTGTAACACCTGACTAAATCTGGGACATCATTGTAAACACATGGTGGAACTGGGGAAAATGCATCTTATACAGTACATTACATATACTTTACATTTACCGTAAACACGTTACATGGCAATTTTAGAATATGATACTGCTGATCATATTGGCATATTTCTAAAAGGAATCCAATCAAAACATTCTCGAGTCCATGCATACACTTATTGAGAATGTTAAAACAGCATTATAAATATCTTTAAACTTAAAGAATTTGACAATATATGATGTTAAATCCCTTTTTTTCAGATGGCATTGTTGCAGAATTTCCACAGACTAGTTTATCGGCAAGTCGTCAGAGCTCCATACACAAATTCACCTAATTTATGTGCTACTAATTTCAGGTTAGTGTTAAAT